>BHFT01078785.1:0-25195 GCA_004320025.1 Laticauda laticaudata
TCCGTTAACTCTTCTCGCACTCTCCTCTACAGTCCTTAACAGCTCTTTCTACCTGTGCTGTTCATCATGGCGATGACTACCAAAATCATTTCTTAAAAGCAGTTGCTACACTATCCGCCGCCACACAGCCTAAACAATGCTAACCAATACTCCCAAAGGTTCTCTGCTCCGAGCCCAATATAAATGACGAAAAGTTAATGCATCACCTGCTCAATCGCGACCCCCCGGCACGGCATGCTACTAAAGTACGATGCTAAACAAGGACACCCCTCCCCGCGCGGAACCGAATCAGAAACATGTTCAACTTCCGTTGCTTACCTCCACCCTCTTCAAAAAGTGCCCAAATTCTGCTCCACCATAAACACAGCACGACAACAACGAGAAAGGACCTAGACGGCACACGGGCGGGCGAAGCACCGACTAGCACACACAGGGATACGCATCAAACGACGAGCACATGATCCCACCGAAAGCCAAAGTGCAGATGGAAAGCCAGCCACATGGAAAGGCGGCACGCAACATCTCACCCGCAGGCGCGTTCCGGCGGCACTGCGAAGCAAGCAGAAGGCGGCCACACGCCAGATCCACACCGCGGAGGCACAACTGCCGGCATGCGCAGAAGCGGCCACGCACTGCTGATCATCGCAGGATAACAGCGCGATTCAATCACAGCACGAGCACGCGTAGCGGGAATGCCTCACCTAGCGGAATGCCCACCACCAAAGGCAGAGTTCACGCACATGTGGGTGACGGAGTGCACTGCGTCAGCCCCGTGCGGATATACATAAGGATTGCAGCTCACCAAGCAGGTCACACTTCCATGAGGAAGAGCACCTGCTGCCAACACCATCTCCAGCCAACAGAACCATGACTCAGGGGCAAGCAAGACCGGTGCAGCCTTGCCTACTCCCCTCGACCACAGCCCTAGGCCTAACGAAGGACCAGCGGGCCACCATCCATCCCCCACCTGTCTGCTGACTTCTGCTTCTGCCCCTTCGCAGGTGCTTTGCCCTTGCTCAGGACTAGACTCTCGCTACGGTGCTCATAGTAGCGCCTCCCATCACTCACCACCCTGCGCTTGGCTTCGGCATGCTTCCCTGCAGCACCCGCTCCTCGACTTACCTCCGCTGGTTGCTGCTTCACTGGTCCTGCAGTAGTGGCTCGACTGGGTGCTCCGCCGTCCCGTGCTGCTGGACAGTGCACTGCTTTGCTGCTGCCCTGCTGTTTGTGTTCTGGTCGGTCGCGATGGGTGGACATCGGTGTCTCACGCCCACCGCTGCGACCAGTTACCAACAACCAGCAACCGCTGTCGACAACAGAGCCAGCCATCAGTCTGATACGCAAGGTGCAGAAGGCCCCTGCATACTGAGCCGACAGAGCGCAAAACGGCAAGCACTCGGTGCCGCCAGTAGACCGAGGAGGCGCAAGTACTCCATTCCAAAGGAAGCGAACACTGAGGCGTCGAAGCACATGTGCCGCACGCATTACGACATGTGCATGAGGATGACGAACGGAGTACCACTCTCGGTTGGAGAGGGACACCAGGGCTCTATCCGAGACACAAAGCGGAAGCAGGACCGCGCCTCTGAAGAGTGAAGAGAACCGGTGGACAGAGCCCTGCCAGCGGCGCTGTACACATTCACAGAAGCTCCTCCTCTAGGTGGTGAAGCACATGCACACCTGGTACGGGGAAGCTTGCACCTTCAACAGAAGGCCCCTCGCTGGCCACGCGACATGCAGTCCACAAAACGCAACGCCGCCACCAAACCCAAACCGGCAGCACCGGTGCAAGCAACACCCTACATGGATGGACCCAAATGCAGCCTTCTTGACGAGGGTGTAGACTTCCGCAACTCCGCAGAGCAGCCCCTCTGTCCACCCCTCTCCTCATCAGGCAGCCCACACTGAGAAGCCAGTCACTCTATCCTCAAGGCACAGACGTCGAGCTCCTGTCGTCCGAGGCAGACGCCTATCTTTGCCTAGAAGCGCCCCACCAACCGACCCCGGAACCCACCCACTGAGCAGCCTGCGACTACCTCCGTGGCGCAAGCGCGATGGAGGACGCCCGCTGACACAGTCTGGAGCAGGAAAACGCGGCAGGGCGCCTGACAGCCACACGAGACCCAACCCCACACCCCACCACCAGCTCGCCCACCTCCCACAAAAAAGATGGCGAGAGGCAGACCGGAGAGGCAGAAGCCAACCACACTGTCCTGCTGGAGATCAGGAGAACCCCATCAAAAAGCCAGTGTAGTCTCCTCTCTCAGCTGGCCTACACCCACACGCCAATTACCATCCTTCAACCAAAAGCACCTTCACCCTCACCTACGTCAACCATGCACCCCGATGGACATGTACCCAATCACAAGTACCAAGTGATTACCACAGCGGAGAGGATCATCCGGTCGATTCACACAAACCCTCCAAGGCCCAGCCTGAACCTCGCTCCAAACCCCAGTCCCAGGTACTGCTCCATCCACCCCAGGTGACTGTCACAGCCCTTCCAGGCTATTCCACAGGCCCTCAACACCCTACCCAACGGGCTACCGGGTCCAGCAGCAATAGGCAGGCCTTACCAGCTGCCTGGCACAGGGCTTACAATCACGTACATCCACCGAAATGGCCACCAGATTGCCTTCCGGATCGCCACCAGACGCCACAGATGCACCCATGCCCACAGATGCCAATTCACGCCACAGATGCCACCCCCAACGCAATCACCTCGTCACCTGCCAGAACCAGGACGCCCCACTACACTGGCTCCCTTCCCTCCACTCCCCACAACCCAAGCCCAAGGCTCAGAACATTGTGACTACCGGTCTTGGGGGACTGCAATCACCCCCATGTCACTGAGAGTCAAGGGGCTCTCAACATCCGGGCGATGAGCCCGCTCTCTCGAGGCTGCTCCTCCCACCACCCACCATCCCTAGTTGTCCTCTCGGGGCCAAGTCCACCCCTCCTACTCTGGGCACCAATGGGCGCCCCTCAGACCAGCAACGATCACAAGCAGCCACAACTCCACAGCCTGGACCCTTCACCCCTGAGATCCATGGCATGCGTTCAGACGCTGACTCGAAGCCAAGGAAAGTGCCAGAGACTCGGCGAGTGTGCTAGAGCCTTTTGACTCTATTCTTTGCTCCTGGCGACCACAGTTTACTTGGGTCATATTCTTATTATCGACTTGTTCTATTAATCACCACGTTTTACCTACTTCCTTCACAAACTTGGAGTTCACGCCATCCTCTTTCTATGTAAAAAGCACTTAATTAGGCTAGGCAAACTTTTAGAAATACACTTTCGTTAAGGCCCCTTGCCACCACATTGAATGCCGATCCCCCTACACCACACTGCAAACGGTAACGCGATAGCAGTGGGCAATGGGCAGCCCCGCCGTATACGCTGTTGGATCGACCACCATGGGTATAGCGTGGGCATGAGGTAAGGAGTCAGCACACCAGTGAGATCAATAGGAACCACTAACCACTCCCAGATCCGCCACAAAGCATCAAGTGGGATTCGATCATCGAGATCCACCCACTCCCACGGTGCCCACACCTATGGCCCTTATTAACGCTCACTAATACACCACAACTCAATCACTCTATCCATCACAAACACCCATCAACCTTCAACATAAACGACAACCTCCTTTATTACATCACATTGCCCTGTTCTATTGCCCACTAGGGCCCACTCTCAAATACATGGCACATCTCATCAGTCTTATTTAGACAGCCGAACGGAACGCACTCCATCTAAAGCAACACCAAACATACCCTACCCACCTTCCTGTTTGCAACTTCATCTGCTCCAGCTGAGGGGAGATGTGCACCAGGTGTCTGCAGGAGGATGCGCTGCTTCTTCCCAGTCACGTGGAAACGCTCTGGGGCTCTTTGCCACCACAGTATTTATCATGGTTTCGACCCATTGCCTCCATTCACCAGGCCTCCATGTCGCCCATTGCCTTGTTGGTGGGCCACGAGCCCTGTATCCAGCAAACCACTGCCACCAAGTCCCCGGGTTGTGATCAGACGGGGGTACCGTAATCACCATCGCAGATACCACCACCACCACGACACGCCTCCATACCCCTCGACTGTGTACAGCCAGCACAATGGAGAGCAATACCTACGTCACCCACCCGAACACCAACGTGCGCACTGAGATTAGTGCACGATGGCAGCAGCTTCCATGATGTTCTTCACCGTCTCCTAGAGATGATGCTGCCCGATGGTGGTAAACCACAGACCTGAACTGGTTGGCCAGGGGATTGCCAAAGGCATCTCCTCCACCACCCGCCATTGCCCATGGACAAGCACCTGTCCTAGTGAAGATCTCCCTTCACACCGTCGTGAGGCATTGCGAAGTGTCAGGGCTCAATGGCAGGAAGGTCTTACTGAGGTGATAAGCTCCAGTCCCCCACGCATGAAGTAGGCACCATCTTGTCTCGTCCATCCTGGCGGCAGGGGTGCGTGGATCGGGAAGCCCATGAGAACGTCCAGCCCCTCCCTTAAGCTTCCCCAATCTAGTGGCGCGGCCCAACAGTGTGGGGACAGCCTCTTACTTGACCCTCCAACTGCGCCCTGCCAACCCTCCGACCCCGTCGAGGCGAGACCTGACCGAGGAGCATTCCTCGCCAGGCCGTCTATTCTTCTAATACCCGCCGGCGTCAACCACTTTCCAGCTACCAAGGCACCTAGAATCGGTGGCGGTAGTGGGGCACTGCCCAGCGCATTACTGCATGCTCCTGACGCGTCCCAGAGGCAGGTGATTGCAGCATATCAAGGTCACCCACCCCAGCCCGGGCTGGGCTGGCGAAAATGGTGCTTGGACCAAATCTTGTTTGGTCAACCTGGTTCTCAGCCACTCACGACCTCATCAAACATGGCTGGATGGCGATCCTCATGACCAGTTCTGAATGCACGAGTGTCTCTCGTTTCCTCTCAGCCTCACACCATCAAGCCTTGTTGATAAAGTATCTCTGTACTCGGCTCTTACTCGCGATACCGCCATGCTTCGGACCAGACACTTCTGGACGGCCTCCTTTTCTTTCCTGTTAAGAACAGAGTGAAAGAGCCTGTAGAGGGAGCTTCGCAGAAATGATGGTGGTTACCAAAAGTAGTGTTGCAGACGATCCATTGGTGGAGCATGACTGGGATGCATGTGGAAGAGCAAAGAGCAAGAGAAGGCTTTAAGAGGTCTGCCCACGCAGGGCTTGAGGCTGGACCCTTGACAGTGAGAATCCAGCGTGATTATCTCCCCTTTTATTTAGGAAAATACTAGGCTTTCCGCCTGGTGTCCTTTTTCGCATCCTCCAGGCATCACTCGCAGCAACATTCCTACAATATCCAAGCTAACGGTCCCCATATACAAACGTTTTTTCCATTTTAATGCCTCTTCTATGTGAGCCTGCCATCACTTTCCTCCTTTCCTACATCCGTGCTACTAACACTGTCGTTGTGCCGTTGCCGCATCCGTTTCGCTTCCCTCCCCTGTGTCCGTTCTTCCCGCTCGAGCAGAACACCTGTGAAGTTGCCGTGGCATGCGCACGCGGCATGACCTAGCGGATATAGCGGCGAGCGTAATGGATACCACGCACTGACGTCATAACAGATGATTCCCCGTGTGTCGTAGCAGTATGTACTACATGGACGCGTTGCGATACTATTAATCGCTCAATGATAAGTGTTACATAGGGATGTCCAGTTTCAAAAACATTTGAGGCGGATGAAACTCACAGTAGACTGGATCTGGCATGGCACTAGATGACGTAGACACCGACTGAGACGATGCAGTGGAGTACAGAACGGAAGCATCGCGTTAACCAATGGATGGCAAGTGTTTCTCTCCATTTTACATCCTCTTTCCATCCATTGGTGTTGTGTGACATGGGCTTTAGATTTGGAGTTTCGTAGTCCAAGGGAGCTGCACTCAAAAATAGTAAATGTGTAGCTTCTGTCAGTGATTATTTCAGATTTCATGGAAGTAAAGAAATGGTCCAGCTGGCTCAGTGGCTAAGCTTGTCAATGAGAAAGGTTGGCAGTTCAACGGTTCGAATCCCTAGTGCCATGTAACGGAGTGAGCTCCTGTTATTTGTCCCATCTTAAGCCAACCTAGCAGTTTGAAAGCATGTAAAAATGCAAGTAGAAAAATAGGGACCCCTTTGGTGACAAGGTAACAGTGTTCCGTGCACCTTTGGCCTTTTGTCATGCTGGCCACATGACCACAGAGACGTCTTCAGACTGACTCTTTGGCTTTGTAACGGAGATAAGCATCTTCCCCTAGAGCCGGAAACAACTAGCACGTATGTGTGAGGGGAATTTTTACCTTATCTTTAAAAAGATGATCCAAGCTAAATCCAACCAAATTCCTCTCTTCTTGAAGCTCTGTAGCTTAATTTACATTGCAAAAATCAAATTTCTGACATGTTCAAGTCGCAACATCCCACAGTGTTGTAGAGTTTGAAGTGTTGGTATAAACACAGGATACTTGAATGAAATAACAAATTACAATACCAACATCCTATATTCTGAGAAGAACTTTCCCCAAAGCCCACAAGGACATGTTTGATCGGTTAAAATAAATGGCACCTATCATTTCACACACTGAGTTGGCACACACTATCAAATGCTTCATTATTCTATTATTCCAACATTTGACCTTCTTGTGCTGTTTGGCTCAGTGATCCATGATTCCCAAGCTTTTGCAGACAGAGTTCGAAAAAGGAACGCCAGAGACAGATAATCTCTTAAACAATGAATTGCACAGGCTCCTCTCTTATCTGACCTGAGACCATGGGGGAAACAGAGATGGCAATTTTAGTCAAGTATAAAGTACATCTGTATCTTGCAGGATTCTTCTGTGTTGGAAATCAAACATATCAAAGGCGAAGTTTGTCTCTAATATTTTTTATATACAAATCCAAAGAGAGCACTGTGGGAGAAATAAAATTAAAATGGCATCCAAGCTGCTTGATCTTTAGCCCTAAACTTTTCTGTTTTAATATTTATTTATTTTTACACATGCAATTCTTCAGAATTATGCTTTGCTATGGACTGGCTTAAGATTCTTTGCACAAGACAGGTTGAGAACAAGGAGAAAGACAAAAGTTTCAGTAATAAAAGAGTCCATGGGATATATCCTATATTGTGTTGTTTTGTTGCTGTATTGATAAAAAGAGAGACTTAAAACACTATGAGTAAGTGCTTCCCAAATTTCTCCTTCATTCTCAGTTGCTTGATTAGTTTCCAATGATTGCTTCTTGTCCTGCCTTTTGGTGCTTTGGAAAATAGTTTGACTCCCTCTTCTTTGTGACAGTCCGCCAAATATTGGAATATTGCTATCCTGTCATTCCTAATCCTTCTTTACATCAGACTAGACATACCCAGTTTCTGCAACCGTTCTTCATATGTTTTAGCCTCCAGTCCCCTAATCATCTTTGTTGCTCTTTTCTGATTCTTTTCAGAGTTTCAACATCTTTTTTATATTGTGGTGACCAAAACTGGATGCAGTATTCCAAGTGTGGCTTTACTAAGGCATTATAAAGTGGTTCTAACACTTCATGTGATCGTGATTCTCTGTCTCTTTTTATGCAGCCTTATACAGTGAGAAACAGGCAATCTTGTGCATGCTTGAAATACCACATATAGAAAAACTTTTTTAAAAAGTTATATTTTTTTAGATTAAAAAATAATCTGAATTTGTAAAGGTCAGTAGATCACTAAATTAAATTCCACATTAGATTGGATGTGTATATCAGAGCCTCAAACATTCCCAGCCTTTTCATACTTTAAAAGTTATTTGCTGTGTTTTGGTTTGTTTTTAGCATATATTTTTCAACAGAACCATCAGGTAACCCAAACATTATAATTACATTTCTTTGGTTGGAACTTTTGAAGTATACCATTGCAGACAAAAGCTACTGGTAAA
Organism: Laticauda laticaudata; assembly: GCA_004320025.1. Classification (NCBI taxonomy): domain Eukaryota; kingdom Metazoa; phylum Chordata; class Lepidosauria; order Squamata; family Elapidae; genus Laticauda; species Laticauda laticaudata. The sequence goes on from BHFT01078785.1 coordinate 7,930, forward strand.
TGTTTTGCTTGAAAAACTAAATGTTTATTTTTTATTTTTCAGTGTAACATAACGGTACTGCACTGCCAGGAAAATGGTGCAATCCCAGAACAATTAATAAGTTCTTACGTCTGATGGAAACCTTGTTCAGTGGAATCAATAAATCAATGCAGATCTTTAGGGCATGTTTTTTTTTTCCAACCTTGGCAACTTTAAGATGTGTGGACTACAACTCCCAGCATTGCTTTCCTGGATGTGTTTCATAGTATTCTAAATAATCCTTAAATTGTGCTTTATTTATTTTTTCAGTAAGAAGCCGTTTATATATGGGTGGATGAATTCTATGAAAAAAAAATTTCAAATCTCTCTGCTATTAGAAAACTTGATAAGAAAAGTATGTATTTAATATTACATGTCTTAACAGCAGGGAGGATTATTTTCACACAATACCGGAATAATGAAGAAATACTGTGAGATGAAGAAATAGTTAAGAAGATATTAGATTGTGCAGAAATGGATAGATTGACATTGAAAATTAAGCAGAAAGAGCAGATAGAATGCTATCAAACATGGAATTTATTTTACCAATGGTTGGAAAAAAGGGATGGAGACAGGGATGGGCTGCAGAAAATTTTAGCAACTAGTTCTCTGCCTGGTTGCTGGGTGGGCATGGCCACAGTGGGTGGGGCTTACTCAGCCTCCTGCACCACAGTGGGGGTGTTTTCACCCTCCTTGGGCTCCAGAGGCTTTTCTTGAGCCTCCGAGAGAGTGAAAACAGCTTCCCCCAGGCTCTGGAGGCACTTCAGATGCTGGAAACAAGCCCATTTCCAGCCTTCCACAGCCTCCAGGAGCCCTGTTTTTCACCCTCCCTGAGCCTCCATGTGGACCCTGTACTTACCTGACATCCAAAACAGGCCACACAGAGACTCCTGGGAGGGGTAGGGTGGACGGGGCCAGCCAGGGGTGGGATTTACCGATTTGCTGAACCAGTAATTAAAAATGATCAAATTAGCTACCGGTTCCTATGAACTGGGGTGAACCGGTAGCAGACATTCCCTGGGTGGAAATGAATGTAATTTGTATTTTAAAGCAAATTAAACACCCAGACAACATGGTGTTTATAAAGCACTAAGAAATGTATTTAATAGAAAATCATTTTTGAAAGGAAGGAAGGAAGGAAGGAAGGAAGGAAGGAAGGAAGAAAGAAAGAAAGAAAGAAAGAAAGAAAGAAAGAAAGAAAGAAAGAAAGAAAGAAAGAAAGAAAGAAAGAAAGAAAGAAAGAAAGCCTCCCAGCCTTGGTGGCTGGGGAATTCTGGGAGTTGAAGTCTACGCGTCTTAAAGTAGAGAAGTTTGAGATACATTGCTTCAGAGCATGGAGAGAGGAACAGAGGACTTCTTTGACACTGTTTAATGCAGCTGTACTTCTTCTCCCAGATCACTCAGCTGCCCTCTGCAGCTGCAGCCTCCATCCCAGGGAAAAATGCATTAACTTTAAAGCAATATTTTTTGCACCATAAATGCAGCACTTTCTTTATATGACTTGAGCTTCCTATGGGCACTCTTCCATAGCGGGAAGTTCATGCTGGCTGATGAAAAGAAGTAGTAGCAATGTCAGTGACATGAGGGGAAAAAACGGTGTACACAAGCCACTTTAGCATTTTGTTCCAAAAACTCATTTCAAACAATTCAGTGCCACAAACAGAGTGAAGATTATTATTGTTGTTGTTGTTGTTATAATTCTCTCACCAGAATCCAGCTGTATAAAGAACTACACAATTGCTACTACGTAAACAACCATCTCGCAAGAACTGGGATATAAATATTAATTAGAGAGATGAAAATAAGGCAGCATCTAAACTGTTTCTATTAATTCTTTGGCTGGCATCCAGTTCACCACAGCATATTGGACTTTCTTCCCTATTTAAATTCTCAAAATGAGCTGTCTGTCGTTTGATTTTAGGCTGAGGAAAGGAATTTGGAAAGGAGCACATTTCCTCAGCTGTACAATTTTTATTTCCTTGGTGAAATGAAGGGGAACTTCTGAATGGATATCCAATAGCCCGGTACTTGTAGAGTTCCCATTTCAGCCCCCAACTTCCAGTTTCCTTCCAAATGTTTCCAGTGGGAAATCTAAATGTTTATACTACCAATTAAAATGCAACCTTACTTTGATGGCAGCGGGGAAGATGCTTTTCACAGTTTTGTACATGAGCGTAATAAGATTATTCTTCCTGGTTTTTCTATACCATTCTATACTATTCTTATAGTTAGGGCAGTGTGGGGGCTCAGCAGTTAAGATATTGGGTTTGTTTAGCCACCAGAGGCACTGTGGGCCAGTCTCTTGGTATTTCCAGGCCGGCCCCGTGAGCTGGGTTTAAGCATCCCTGCTCTAGGTCATGGTTTGTCCTAAAGGTGCTTTTTCAAAAGGCAGCTAGACTTTGTTTTTTACTGAAGATGTTTCACTTCTCATCCAAGAAGCTTCTTCAGTTCCATTCTACCATTCAGTCAGAACTGAAGAAGCTTATTGGATGAGAAGTGACTGGACAGCCACTTACCTGAAATGGTCCTATAGGGTCTCCTGCTTCAGCACGGGGTTGGACTAGAAGACCTCCAAGGTCCTTTCCATCTCTATTCTGATTCTGATTGAATAGAGAAAATGTCCTCTCTCCAGCCCTCAAGGGTTTATTGTGAAAATCTGATGTGCTCTTTGCAGACCTAGCCTAGTTGGCTGACAAACTGGATTACTCAGCTGTTCCTCCCCCCCACCCACTCCCCTTTGCCACTCCACCATACATCCTATTTGCTTAGCTAAAAGTTCAGAGAGGGAAAGATCACTGCAGAAGATGAGGCTCAGAGGCGCGTCGCTTGCTGTGCCCTGTCACATCCGACCCCTGACCATTTCTCCACTCTGCAGTCCCTCCAGAGCTCAGACTTTGCCAAAAAGCAAGCAGGAGGTTGGTGGCATTTTCTGTGCCACTGAACCAGGCCAGCCTTTGGCTTTGGGGTTCATTTACTGGTGTTAACGAAGGAGTGCCTGATGCAGGAGGTTAGAAATGCATGAAAGAATGCCATCCAGGGAAATTAGATATTTCTGTGTTTGGATGGACAGTTGAATGGAGGTGTGGACACATGTGTGTGTGTGTGTGTTGCTCTGTCTATACGTATTTCTCTCAGAGGACTGTTCAAATTTTCTCTTGGAGATCAAGCAGCTCCCATGTAGAGATTTATAGCCTTCTCTTTGCTCTTTCTACGCTTCGAGAATGCATCCATCGCTTTGACATTTCATGCTATTGAGCCCAGGCGATGGGTATTCTTAAGGCACCGTTTCTTCTTTATCCGAAAAAGGACGCATCATGAATTTAAGGGCGAGCCAATTATTTCTGCCCCATTATTTCTGCCAGGATTTCTCCACCACCCCTGTTTTCTGCACCATCCTGCCATGCAAAAAAAAAAAAAAAAATACCCGGGATGGCCACTGAACGTCTTAATCTCTTTGCTTTTAGGCAATCGGGGTGTCAATTAGATAAGCCTGAAGGATTCCTGAATGCTCTTCTCCACTTCTCTCTGCTACATTACTTGATTACGTGCAAGGAATGCTAACTTCTACTTGCCTTTTCTGGCTTGGAGAAAGGGATGCAGATGTGAGCAGAGTGATTCCATTGTCAATTGGAGGTAGTACAAACCAGCCCTGAGCTTAAACATTGAGCTGTATAGCGTGTAGGGTAGTGTTGATTTCATGGCATAGAGTCTTGACATTCTATATGGTCTTCTAAAGAGGAAGGGTGCACGAATGCTGCAAAATTCACTCTGCATCACACGATCAAACAATAAAAAGTGTGATGCTGTGCTTTGAGTATTCACAGGATGTTTAAAAATGCAGAAGAACTTTAAAAAAGCATTTCCTACACGACAGGGTATCCTGATGCTTCCCGCTCTCTTGTCTGGCATTGGCTTCACAGTATATAAGTGTTGTCAATTCTGGCTGAGATATATCAGCCTTCATTTTCCAATCAAAGAAAAATGATATGCAAGAACTATTTTAGGCTTCACAGACCCATAAACTCCTGAACTTCTTCCCGGAATCTTGGCCATTAGTTCTTAAGTGATGGCACATTTCAGTACTGCAAAATAAATTAAAAATTTAAGAATTTCAGGAACATTACTCTTATTTATCAAAAATCACCTGGGCTTTGTGTAGCATGATAGATGGAGTCCCCATCCTCTTTCTTTCTTTCTTTCTTTCTTTCTTTCTTTCTTTCTTTCTTTCTTTCTTTCTTTTTCAATAATATCTGCTAGGGTACTTCTGATGATATCTGTCATATCATGTCATTCCCCCAAGCTGGAGAAAATGTCAACACTTTAAAAGATATACTCAAGATTCAGAAGGTGTGTGACATACTTGAATACTGGAAACTATCCAACAAAATGCAATTCAGGGGTGAGAAAAGTGAGGTCTTACATTTAGGCGAGGAAAACCAAATGTACAGGTACAGGTTAGGTGGAACTTGGCTCAATAACAGTAACTGTGAGAAGTTTCTTGGAGTCCTAGTGGACAATGACTTAAATATGAGCCAGCAGTGTGCAGTAGCAGCCAAAGAAGCTAATGAAATCCTAGGTTGCATTAACGGAGGGATAGAATCACAATCACATGAAGGGCTAGTACCACTATATACTGCTCTGGCAAGAGCACACTTGGAATGCTACATCCAGTTCTGGTTACCACAAAATAAAAAAGATGTTGGGATCCTAGAAAGAGTGTAGAGAAGAACCACAACATGGGTTCTGGATATGATGAATGATTGAAGGAACGAGGTATGTCTACTATAACTTGAATACATGAGGGGCTGTCACAGAGAAGAGAGAATTGACCTATTCTTCAAAGCACTTGAGGGCAAGGAAAGAAGTAATGGGTGGAAGACAATTAAAGAGAGATCCAACCTAGAACATAGGAAGAATTTCCTGACTTTGAGAACAATTTATTTATTTATTCATTCATCCATCCATCCATTCATTCATTCATCGATCCATTCATTCATTCATTCATTCATTCATTTAGTATATGGCATGTGTTAGCCAGGGATCACTGAGGTGGCTGGCTGCCTCTGTGAAAGGATTTTTTGGGGGTGGTTTTATATTTACCTGCAGGACACCTGAATGCTGGTAGGCAGTCGGGAATGGTTCCTTTCTTGTCCCTCTGCAGCTTTTTCGCTCACGGGAATCGAGCCACCAAACTGGAAAGCAGGTTAGTGGGGTGGGGAGAGAATGGGGATTTTGCAATAACCTTCCCCCAGGAGTGGGGTGGGAATGGAGATTTTGCAGTATCCTTTCCCTGCCATACCCACCAAGTCACACCTAAAGAACCAGTGATAAAAAATTTTCCCACGACTGCACTTAACTTTTCTAAATCCAGAGAGGAGGAAGCTGACACCTCTTATTATGTAGCTAGAGTTAAAACTTTGCTCAGCCTCAAGAAGGCTGAAACTCTTTTTCACCTGTCTTTTTTTTTTAACCTGTGATAATATGAGGCTTTGGAGGCAAACATATGCCTGAAATTGGTCATGGGATGTTTCTTTAGGTCAAATAAGGTACTGACCAGAATTTTATGATACAGCCAATCCTTGACTTATTAGCAAATGCTTAACTACCATTCAAGTTATGTTGTACTTGAAAAAAAGTTATTTATTACCAATAGACCTGCTACAATTTGTCTGAAATGGTATAGGGTTTCTTCTTGTGCAGGGGGTTGCACTAGAGCAGTGGTTGCCAGCTAGTGGGCCAGGGCCTACTGGTGCTCCACGAGAAAATTTTGGTGGTCCGCAGAAAAATGTCACCCCAAAGCATCCACCAAAGCAATTAATCCAGGCTGCACAGGAACGCAAGGTAGCGCCACCCACATAGCTCATGGGAACACAAGGCTTGCATCACTTGCATTGTGAACAACACTAGCTAGTGAGGGGAGGGTGGAAAGGGCAGATGGGGGGAACTAACCCATGTGCCTCACCTGGCCACCAGATGCTGGTGCTTCTTTCCACTTCTTTCTTCTTCTGCTTTTGGCTGAATGCAAGGAAAGCAGCAGAAGTCTTTCTTTCCCCCAAACTCCCCCAGAAATGAGTCTTTGGGACTATGCAAGACATCCTGCTGCAAGAGGCTGCACCAGCAAAGACTCATTTCTGGCGGAGTTTGGGGGAGAGAAAGAAAGACTTCTGTTGCTTCTGCTGCTTCCCTTGCATGGAGCTAAAAGTCTCTCCCCCACACACACACCCTGATAATGGACCTAGAAACTGTATCCTGAGATCCCAAATAAAGAATAATCGATCGGTAGGAAAATGGGGTGGGGAATTTTTCTGAAGACTTTTTCCTGCAGCCACAATCAGTCAAAATTCATATTAGTGGTTCGTGGGATTTAAAATTATGAATTTGGTGAGGTCCAAAAGGCTGGTGACCCCTGGATTAGAAGTCCTCCATGGTCACTTCCAACTCAATTTATCTGCTAATCTCCTTTCACAATGCTTCTCTTCAGAACTGTATGTGGAAGAGAAGAGAAGAGTTGGAAGGGACCTTGGAGGTCTTCTACACTAGGTACAGTCTGAGCAACAGAAAATAAGGAAGAAGAAAAAACTATCGCTTAGTTGTTGTTTTATATTACCAATCACTGGCATTCATTGTAAAGTATGACATTGCCAGGACTACTCATACTCAAGAACATATGTTACCTTTGGTCTATCAATATCATTAGATATTATTTTTGGATAAAGATCTAAAGATAATCCAAATTTTTATAGCCAAGCTCTGGTGGGCCTCACAGTGTTCCATAATCAAAGACCCTAGATAAATAATGGCCAGCGACCTCACATAATGCGGGGGGGGGGATTCATATCTCAGAGACTAATAAGGGNGGGGGGGGGGATTCATATCTCAGAGACTAATAAGGGGGGATATTTGTAGCTCACAGTTGAAAATAAAGGGTCCCTGGTGCTCTTTGAGCTTGGTTATTTCTGGCATACATTGCTTGCTAGTTTCTTGTGAGCACTGATGATATTACCTAGTTTGCGTAATGAAATGTCTGCAAGGATATAACCAAGCTCAGAAAGCACCATGGACCCCTCATGTCTCAGAGAATTAACAGAACAGAATTGTTGTGAGTCACGAAGTCATGTCCGACCCATCGCAACCCAATGGATAACATTCCTCCAGGTTTGCCTATCCTCTACCATCCTCCAGAGACCATTTCAGCTCACAAGAACAGAATTACAGAATAACTGAGTTGGAAGGGACCTTGGAGGTTCAACCTCCTGCTCAGGCAGGAAAACCTATACCATTTCAGACAAATGGTTGTCCAATCTCTTCTTTAAAAACGTTGGAGCATTGGAGCATCTATAACTTCTGGAAGCAAGTTGTTCCACTGGTTAATTGTTCTAACAGTCAGGAGATTTCTCCTTAAATTCTAGGTTGGATCTCTCTTTGAATAGTTTCCATCCATTGTTTCTTGTCCCACCTTCAGGTGCCTTGGAGCATAGGCTGACCCCCTCTTCTTTGTGGCAACCCCTTAGAACACTGTTATTATGTTACCGTCACCCCTAGTCTTTCTTTTCATTAAACTTGACATACCCAGTTCCTGCAATCGTTCTTCATATGTTTCAGCCTCCAGTCCCCTAATCATCTTGGTTGCTCTTCTCTGCACTCTTTCTAGAGTTTCAATATCTTTTTAATAGTGTGGTGACCAAAACTGGATGCGGTATTCCAAGTGTGGTCTTACCAAGGCATTGTAAAGCGATACTAACACTTTATTGCTCTGTCTTATTATTGTTCTGTCTGACCCAGTTGATTCAGGACTTGTCACAAATCATGATTAACTCAAGACAGTTTTTTATGTCTGGTCATATAACAGCTATATGCACTTCCAGCAAGTCCTAAAGCTTGACTGCATTTTCTGTATAAGGGTCCTCCAATAATTTCCAATCAGATATTTCCAATTCTTCCCTTGAGTTGTTTTCATTTGCCTCAGTCTTGGGAAACATGTATGCCTGTAATACAGCACAATGTTTCAATTATTGACGTAGTAGTACTGTGAAGAAAAATATAATTATCTTGCTTGGTTTATATGCACCAGTCCCATCTTCCTCATCTTTCTTGTCACCCACCTAGAATACAATATCTAAAAATCTATGTAACATTTGTTCCAGTTCACATTAAGGCATAATTACTTTTGGAATCAATTGCAAGCCATTATTTATTAACTGCAATGTTGAAGTCGTATCCTGCAACAAGTCTCGAAATAATATCAGGTAAATTAGCGCTGACATTTCTCACTCATTTATAATCTCTCCGCTCACTGCTAAAATGCTTGGCAACTACAGTATGTTTCCCATACCATCAAAATGTCCCAAATGACTGATATTTGCAATCCTGCAAAGAACTAATATATATAAAGGGGATTTAGTATTAATTCTTCCTCTTCCCCTCCTTCTCCTCAAGATATATGGAGTGTGATTAACACATTTCAGAATAACAGAATAATGGAGTTGGAAGGGACCTCCAACCCCCTGCTCAGGCAGGAAACCCTACACTATGTCAGACAAATGGTTGTCCAATCTCTTCTTTAAAACTTCCAGTGTTGGAGCATTCCAGACTTCTTGAGGGAAGTCATTCCACTCATTAATTGTTCTCACTGTCAGGAAATTTCTCCTTCGTTCTAGGTTGCTTCTCTCCTTGATAAGTTTCTGTCTGACGCTTCTTGTCCTGCTTTCAGGTGCTTTGAAGAATAAGTTGACCCCCTGTTTTTTATGGCAACTCTTCAAATATTGGAACATTGCTATCATGTCACCCCAGTCCTTCTTTTCATTAAACTAGACATACCCAATTCCTGCAAACATTCCTCATATGTTTTATCCTCAAGTCCCCTAATCCTCTTTGTTGCTCTTTTCTGCATACATTCTATACTCTCAGCATCTTTTTTTATATCATAGCAAGCAAAACTGGATGCAATATTCCAAGTGTGGTCTTACCAAGGTGTTATAAAGGCTACTAATACTAATACTTCATATGATCCACATACTTGTTGCAAGTATGGATGTGCTTCAGCAAAAGTTGGGTAGTTTAAACTGTCCTCTACAACTCTATGATTTTGTTATTTGTTTTGATTAGAAAATTCACATGCATGTTTTTATGCAAGTTCTTATTCAGTCTGCAGAAAGCAAATTTGCTTCTTTTCTTTTTATAAGTTGGATAATGAGTGATAATGAATTTTTTATTTATTTTACTTTTATTTGTTTGTTTGTCAAGCATTTATGAGAAAAGTATAAATATGAACATAACATAAACATATAAGTATAAACAGGTATAAGAGCTTATGCACACATACATCCTTACAGACCTCTTAGGAATGGAGTGAGGTCCACAGTAGACAAGTTTTGGGGGCTTGAGGATGTAACAACAGAGTCAGGTAGTGAGTTCCAGGCATTGTTCACTCTGTTGCTGAAGTCGTGTTTTCTGCAATCGAGTTTGGAGCGGTTTTAGTTTGTATCTATTGTTAGATTTAGTTTGTATCTATTGTTTGCCCGTCTGTTATTGTGGTTGAAGCTGAAGTAGTCATTGACAGGTAGGACGGTATAGCAGACAATTTTGTGTACTAAGTTTAGGTCAGACCATTTTTACCTCCTGTAAGTTAAAATGGACCTTTTTGAAGTTTCTTTGTCTGCCCATTATTCAGTCAGATGATCATTTTTTATGATCATTTTATATGTTCATACCCTAGGCAGCCTATCTTTTCCCCATCTTCCAAAACCACTCTACCATTCCATTACACCCCTAAACATTCTGTATTTTTCCTTGTAGTGTGAGTGTGCATATCTCACAACATACATATTTATATTACCAATTCATCAAAGTTATAGATAATTCAGGGAAAGGGCTAACTGATCTGAGTTGCAGATCTCCAGTTGACCACTGGATGTCAGGTTATTGGGGAGGGGGGGGTTATATCATTTTGCTGCCATCTATAGGTCATCTAGTGTTTTCCACTCTGTTGTTGAAGTCGTATTTTCTGCAATCAAGTTTGGAGCAGTTTACTTTGAGTTTGTATCTATTGTTTGCCCTTGTATTATTGCGGCTGAAGCTGAAGTAGTTGTTGACAGGTAGAACATTGACTTCTCTGAATTGTCTTCTAAAGAATTGTTTTCTTTTGTGCATTTCTCTCTCTGTGATGCCTACAACCCCACTGGCTTTCCTTGTCTAATGTTTCCATTAAATCCCAAGGAAAAAATATCAAGAGAAAACTTTCTACTAAGATGCTTACCTTGAGAAGTCTACAAGGCTGGAAAAGTCAGAAGGAGAGAGGACAAGATGAGCAGCATGATGGATGGATTCAGTTACAACAACAAGGGGTGTGATGTTGAAAGACCAGAAGAGTTATGTTAGGGACAGCTCACACCAGAGAAGATCTGCCTCGGTGGTCTCTAAAAGTCAACATCAATTTGGTGACACCCAATCAATCAATACTTCCAACTGTTACTGAAGATGAATGCTGTTTGAAAATATGTTAGAAAATGTCTTCTTTCCAGAGGTGGTATTCAGTGGGTTCTGACAAGTTCTGGAGAACCAGTAGCAGAAATTTTGAGTAGTTCAGAGAAATGGCAAATACCACCTCTGACTGGCCCCTCCCCCATCTATTATCTGCCTCCAATTGAGTCCCAACTTATCGGCTTGGTCTTCTTTTGTTGCCCTGCATGGGAGAACAGAGCTGGAAAGCAGGTTCATGGGGTGGGGAGAGAATGGGGATTTTGCAGTATCCTTCCCCTGCCACACTCACCAAGCCATGCCCAGAGATCCAGCAGTAGAATATTCTGAATCCCACCACTCCTCCTTTCCCTAAAAACTCAGGGAAAAAAAAAAACCCTTCCCAACCAATTTCTCTGCCCAAATGATTGGATGGAGAATTTCCAAAAAGCTCTGTGTGATCAATTTTACAACCATCTCTTCACATCCATGGGGAAATACACTAATGCCTGTAGTCCCAGGCATTTAGGTTTAGTTCTGTACACTAAAGCGCAGATGTTCTCGTTCTCTCCAGCTTTTTCCTTCCTGTGCTCTTCATGTTGCCTGAATGACTCGCAACTCAGTTTCAAAAAAATGTTCAAACACATTTGCTTTTCAATAAGCTACATCTCCTCAGATGAAAACTGCCATAAAGATAACAAATAACAACAATTGCCTTTTAAGGAAGAAAATAAATGGCTGTTAAATAAATCTATAGCGTAAAGAGGAATATTTGTTATCAACATCTGGCAGGAAACTTCTCTGCTTGTGCTTGCAAATATATATTCCGTTCAGGGGGCTCATTGGTAGAACTTATTTCTAATGCTTAATTTGCAAACGCTGTTGATATTTCCAGTATCTCATTAGCATAGACTATATGCTCTGTAAATTATACAGTCTATGCTATAGAGAGAAAAGAAATTGTTCAAGGACATTCTGAAAAAGCTGTTGGCACATAAACACATATGACGTTGGAACACCCATCCTGGTATCAAACAGCCAAGTTCTACTCTGGTGCATCACAATTAGGAAAATCTTGAATTCACAGACTCAAGGCAAGCCAGGAAAATCAAATATTTTTTTAAAAAGTGTATACATTTATCACAATAAGTATTTTAGAACATCTGGAAAACTTGTGGTTCCTGCTACTATTATCACTAATGATACCTGCTTGCCTATGTTCTCATTACAGATACTGGGATTAAAACTTTGTATTGAATTATATGCATTCAATATGGGTTTTCTGTATCACAAGATAGTTTCAAAAGTAGCTTACAGACCAGGCCTTCAAATACCACTCTGTCAAAATGCCCTCTCTGCCATTGTTAAGCAGACTGTCATTACACAACTCAGAATCACCTTCTTTGCTATATTGCTGTTATTGAGAATCATTATATATAGTAAGTGAATGTTGTGGAGTCTTGAAAAAGTGTATATTAAGAAGGGTACAAGACAAGGATGTCCCTTGTCACCATTACTATCTGTATTGACTTTGGAAGTGTTGAATAGAAACATAAGACAAGATAGGAAAACAAAAGGCATAGAAATTAAAAAGGAATTTAATTTAATAAATTACAGGCATTTGCAGATGACTTAGTTTTTATTTTAGAAGATCCGCAAGAAACAGGGTTGAAACTAATGGAAAAAATAGAAGTGTATGGGGATGTGGCAGGACTGAAAATAAACAGAGAAAAAAATCAAGATTTTAATGAAGAATATCACAGATAAGCAAAAAAAAAAAAGCTAATGAAGAAATTAGGTATTCAGTTTACCAAGAAAATAAAATATTTAGGGATCCAATTAACAGCAAGATGCATAACCATTAAAGAAGATAATTATTATAAATTGTTACAACAAATTAAGACAGACTTGGAAAAATGGAAAGGTTTGCAACTATCATTAACAAGAAGGATAGCCACAATTAAAATGAATATATTACCAAGTTTATTGTATCTCTTTCAAACAGTCCCGAAAAAGTTGTGGAGTCTTCATATTCTCTGAGTTTGGGTTTTGCTTGGAGACATTTCATTACCAACTGGGTAACATCATCAGTTCCCTGGTGGTGGTGATGATGATGATCAGAATAAGGCTGATAGTGATGATTTTAGTTGGTAATGTCTGCAACCAAACAATCAAGCTCAGGGAGCACCAAGGACTCCACAATTCAACCCTGAGCTGCATTTATTTTTCTATTAGGTCAATATTTGAAGTCAATGTCCAGATTACTTGAAATACCATCTCAGCCCACTGGGCCTGCTCTGCCCACCTGTGCCACCAGAGGAGGCATGCTACATGCACTGTCAATCAAGGAATTCCAGATGGCAGGGCCCAGGAGAAGGGCCTTCTTTGTAGTGTTTCCTGACCTTTGGAACATCTTACCCTCTGAAGTCAAACTGGCTCCCAATCTTTTGACTTTCCACAGGAGCCTGAAGACCTGGGGAGCATCACACTGGAGATGGTTGATGAATTAAAAGACAACCCCAAGTCCTCCCACCCACATATCCTGTTCCCTTCATCCCCATCTTTCAATTCTAATTTTATCTTGTTAGGGATTTCTATTTTTATTGTTTAAGAAATATTTGTTAGGATTTTCATGTTTTAATGCTCTAAGCCATCCAGAGTTATTTTGTTATGAGCTGGGCAGCAAATAAATTCAATAAATAAAATAAATAAGTTACAGATTAAAAGAGTTGGAAGGGACCTTGTAGGTCATCTAGTCCAATTCCCCACCCAAGCAGGAGAGCCGGCCTACACCATTTCTGACAAATGGAAGTCCAAATTCTTCTTAAAAGCTTCCAGTGATGAAGCTCCCACAACCTCTGAAGGCAAAAGCTGCTCCATTGATTTTGTTCTCACTGTCAGAAAATTTCTCCTTATTTCTATGTTGAATCTCTCCTTGATCACTTTCCATCCATTATTCCTTGTGTGATGATATGTGGGAAAAACCTTGGGAGATGGAATGAAGAGATGCTGCTTAGTCAAATAAGCTGGATCGTGGGAAAGGCAAGAGGATCAGAAATGACACTCTCTAGTTTCCTCAACTGTAAAGGGGCAGTGGTAAAATTTTATTTTTAGACTTGCAAGATTCTATTAACTTAGTTTTACAATAGAATAATATTAGCTTATCTGGCTGTGTTTACTATCAAATTTACATAGTAAGGCTGACAATATTCTTTCGCTGACTTCTTTCATTGCATCATGTGTTATAATGGGTGTCTTACTCCTTTTGTCAGCATCCCAAGTTGGACAGTTTCCCAAAACAGCAAACACAGCCAGACCAGATTAACTAATGCTACTATATTGTAAGACTGTATTGACAGGATCTTACAAGTCTGAAAGCAGAAATCACCTCCTGTCTCTTTTCATTTTATTTATTTAGGTTAGTTTGTCAAACATGTATGAAAAAACAAGTATGAGCATAACATATAAACATATAAGTATAAACAGGTATAAGTATATACATAATACATGAGTACGAATACATGGGAACAGTAGGACAGGGACGGTAGGCACACTGGTGCGTTTATGCACACATACACACACACACACCCCTTACAGACCTCTTAGAAATGGAGTGAGGTCCACAGTAGACAGTTTAAGGTTAAAGTTATGGGGGCTTGAGGCTGCAACATTAGTAACATTAACATAGTGATTTCCAGGCATTGGCACTCTGTTGCTGCAATCAAGTTTGGAGCAGTTTACTCTGAGTTTGTATCTACCTGTTATTGTGGTAGAAGCTGAAGTAGTCATTGACAGGTAAGATGTTATAGCAGACAATTTTGTGTACTAAACTTAGGTCAGACCATTTTTACCTCCTAATAAGTTAGAATGAATCCTTTCAAAGTTTCTTTTCTGCCCATTATTCAGTCATATGATCATTTTATATGATCATACCCTAGGCAGCCTAACTTTTCCCCATCTTCCAAAATCACTCTCCCATTCCATTACACCCCTAAAGATTCTGTATTTTTCCTGGGTGTGAGTGTGCATATCTCACAACATACATATTTATACGCCCAATTCATCAAAATTATAGATAATTCAGGGAAAGGGCTATGTGATCTGAGTTGCAGATCTCCAGATTTGCTGCCATCTATTGAGCATCTAGTGTTTTTCAATCTGTATCCGGACTTTTGACCCTATCTTCCTTTCCTCCCAGTAACCAAGAGTCAATGCAGTGCACCATGGCTAAGTTTCCTATGTGAGAGATTCTGTAACTAACTCGAATGCTTTGGAGCCCTTTAGATAGATGAGATTATATTGCATGGTGACAGACATTTTAATGAGTTTCTTTTTATGCATAGACCTTTGTTGTTGTTCATAGAGTGATAAAAAGGGTACAAGCCAATAAATGAATCAAGCTTAACACTCCAGATATATTAATAGAATGGAATATTGTGCAATTGTTACCAACTCTTATTAACTGCAGAATAATGAAGCGATCTGATACCGTCAATGTTGTTTAGTCTCCTGTGGAAACTTAATTTGCTGTATTCCTTCATAAATTACCCATCTGCCCATGGTCTCTTTGCAATCACTTCCCAGATCTCTCTTGGACTGAGGAAGATGGGTTGTTGTTCGATTCCTCTTCCCCACAGGGATGGGGGGAGAAAACCTCTCTCCACACATTGGTTATAAACATTTAGCTCGAATCAGGTTTCTGCAACATGTAAGTCTTTCTTGTTATCAGACGCTGCAAATTCATTTGGCCGATGTCTCACATGAAATCAGATGCGAGGCTGCGGTTGGTCTGAGGTCACCCAACATCTTCAGAGCTTTGCAAGGACTCCATCCCAGCTATCAGAACAGCCATAAATCAATGCTATATGTAAGACCCAGGATCAAGATAACATTCTATAAAAATGTGAGGGAAAAAAGGATTTGTTTTTTTATGAGCACATAAAGAAGGGAAGACTGGGAGGGAGGAAAGATTTTATGTCAGGAGGTCCCAAAAAGAAATCTTAACACAAAAATACCCCTTGGTTTGGCAATGTAAGATGAATAACCTAAGGCCTACAAGCTACAACCCTAAACCTACTTATTTATTAAGTCACCTGACTCCAATGAGACTCAGAAGTGATACATACAAAATTTAAACAACCCCATACAACACACAAAAAAAATTTTTTCTGGAGAAAAACAACTAACCTCTCACAAATCAAGCAACCCTCCTCCCCCTTCAGCCATTTTACCTAAAGCCCTGGATATGATCCAGAACTTAAGAGCTCCTCTAAATAAGGTCAAGGTGTGGAGGCCTTATGAATTTATGAGGGAAAGTCATTTTAATGCCCTTTCTAAAACCCAATGGCATGGCCTCCCACTGCTTTAGAAACACACAAATTATAATAGTGTTTTTATAATATATGGGTTATCAATTGTATGGAGAAATGATTGTCTATGAGCCAGACAGACATGCCAGAAGCTCATTTTAGTCTGGAGCCATGTTGGCAAACCTATGGCACATGTGCCACAGGGGGCACGCAGACCCATTTGTGCTGGCACACAAGCCGCAGGCAAACTTACCTCACTGTACCTCCCAGTTGATTTTCAGCCTGTTTGAGGCCTTTTTTGGCCTCCTAGAGGCTTAAGGAAAGCCTTTGCAGGCAGAAAAATAAGCCCGTTTCATCACTTCCTGTATTTCCAGAAATACCAGAAGTGATAAAACAGGCACATTTTTTGGCCTGCAAAGGGTGCAGAAGTTTTCCTCAAGCCTCTGGGAGGCTGAAAAAGGCCTCAAACAGGCCGAAAATCAGCTGAGAGATGCAGTGCAGGTAAGCGGGTTGCAGGGTGTGTGTGTGTGTGTGTAGACTGCGCATGCATGTGCAAGGAGCGTGGGGGGAGCACACATTGTCTTCTGAGTGCCCAATTTTTGGCACAGGAACACAAAAAGGTTAGCCACCACTGGTCTAGAGCCTCTGTGAGTTTGAAAGGATTCAAAAATTTAGGTCTCCTTCTTCTCTTTTTTTCTTTGTCTTTTTTTTTCTTAGACAAACATAAAATCATAGGCCTAGAAGGGACTTTTGTTCCGCCCGGAAAGAAGTGCGTGAGACCGGGTTCCAAAGAGAGAGATCCGCAACCTCGAAAGAAAACATGCTGCAGAACAAAAAATAATAAATGGGCAACGAAAAAAAACAACAAGAAAGGGGGAAGTACAAATAAATAAAAAAGGGAGAGATGAACCTCCCATAACAAAGCACAAACTCTGCAAATGAACAACGCTAACCAAACAAAAAGAGCACTCAAGTTAGATAAATCCCACCAGAAAGAAGTCCGGGACAGGAAGCGAAGTGAGGCCCTTCCTGGAAGTGGCAGGCCAAGGCCACGCCAACCAACCGAAGAGACTCAGTGGGGAGCGGCCTGCTGACTCCACCCTTCCGGAGTCCATGGAGAAGGTCGAGAGAAAGCACGATCCCTCCGAACCGCTTGAAGACCAAAACAAGACTGAGCCCGCGCAGGTCAATTAGGAATTAGGAAAACCCCACCTACTTGCATCACCCACGTGTGACTGAACTAAAAGGGCGAGGGGTGTTCTGTATGGAACTTGGTAGGTTCAAGTACTTAATTCTGATGTGGCCGAAAAAGGCTCACTTACGGATTGGTTCATCAGGAACCAATCCGGGAAGCGGCCAAACGCACGGGAAGAATTGAATACTGCCATTGGCAAAAGCCGGGCAGGCTAGCCACTATATAAAGGGCTGCCATGGCTTGGCTATATTCCATTTCTTTACTTGTGGTTTGAAATAAAGAGTTGCTG
>BHFT01078786.1:0-17026 GCA_004320025.1 Laticauda laticaudata
CCAGTAACGCAGGTTAACAGCTTATTTAAATTCACTTGAGCCTTTTATAGGTACACATTTTTTTTTAAAAAAAAATGTTTCATCTATTTTACCTCCTTCATGTGCAGTGCTCTACAGCAACCATGGCAACCCCATGCAAGGAATGTTGGAATTTTTAGTGATTTTGTCTATTTTTAAGTAGAAATGCTTGGCAACAGATTGTCAATATTGAGAATACACGATGATGTTCGCAATGAGTTTGCTCAGATAAAAATCATGCGAACTTTCAACTTATAAAGCGAGGTGCTATGCTCCTGCCCACACATCAATATTCACTGCTGTGATGAGATCCCTTTGAATAATAAAACAGCAAATCTTTGATAGAGTAACCACTGCCTCGCGAGATCTATGTTTGCTTATCATAACTGTGCATTGTAATCATGTGGTTGAATATCAACCTGGTAGGAAACTGGGAACACATCTTTACATTTGCAGTTTCTGCTGTAGCTACTTTTTCCTTTGATAATTAGGATAGTGTCTGCGCCTTATCTTGGCCCTGGTACACGTTTTAAAAATTCACAGATGAAAGTCAAGTTCACCTGTTATCACTGACCGTTCCACCATCCGCCTTCAAGCTATAGATAGTCTGTCGCCAAAGTCATGTCCACAGATCAGTGCACTGAGAATTGTATACTTTCCATTTTGCTAGGCCCCAGTTAGAAATATCCCTATGATTAATCCAAGCTCTTTCGCGCTTCCACTGAGCGAACATAACCTGAACAAATACACGTCTCATTTTAGTGTCTTTATAACCTTGGAATATAAATTTTCAATTTTCCAACCACTTAACCTGACTCCATCTTTGGTTCAACTGCATCTGGCTTCATTATTTTCTTGGTCTCGCACTGTTTTTCACTTTTTGTTCAAGTTTTTTAATTGGCTTTAGTCCGTCCGCCACTTATAACTTAACTTTTGATCCAACTAGTGGCTGGCCAACATAATATGTGCATTTTCTTGTGAAGTTGCTGTTGGGTTGAAATCACTGCAGTACAAGATCCAAGAACAATTGTAGAAGGTCCTCATTGTCTATTAGGGCTCAGATCAATTCAAACAATATTAAATTATTCTTTTGTCATACCATTAGGGATGGCTAAAACCGTGTCCATTTCGTGCCAAGTTTTACATCTTTTATCATTATTTGTTCACAGCCCATTCGCATTATCTATCCTTGAGGATGTGTATGACTCCAATCCTGGGGGGCATTTAAAACACAATACCTTGCAAGACCGTCTGGAAGTTCCTTGGGCATCGAAGCCTTCAGCTTCCATGGTGGGTTTTCTGCGAACAGGACTGTGGTTATGCAATCGTTTGAGTTGATTGCTATTCTGATACCAATGTGCTATTTTCTGTGTCACTGCTGTTTATTGTTATCCTTTTATTTATTTCATTTGTCTCTGATTTTTAATCCGCATTTGTGCCCAAGTCACAATTGCAAAATGGGCACCAAATACATCAGCAGAATTTTTTTAAATCAGACTAGTTAATAAGTGAGTTGAGGTAAAGTCATGGCGGATGCATATTTCCACAAATGTAGAACATGTTATGAAGAAAAAGAGAGGACTGTTTTCACTGACCACCCTCAATAAGCGGAGCTGGACGAGGAATAGGATGAGTGAGACGATAGCGGGATTAGAGCTAATTGAAAACTGGATCTGAGTAACTGTCAAAGGCACTCGCCCAAATTATTAACGAGTCAAATGCTATCCTTGCTGAGCGGCACTATCAAAAAGCGTAAAATTTTACACAAGGAAATCACAAAAAATGGGCGAGACAAAAACGCTTCGCGAGGGCCTGAGGAGTTACTTATTGTGAATGGTGAGTTACAGAGTCTACATGCAATCCTTGTTTTACCTTAGAAATTAATCATGAAAATAAATTCTATTAATTCAACTTTGCTGGATATTAAGGATGGAGTTTTCTTATGTAAAAACCATGTATAGCTTGATTGTCCAAAGAATGTCTCCTTTTAAAGATATAGCTTTTCTATGACTTCTCGCCGCTCAGAGGACGCCTCCAGTTTAGATGGAATGACAATAGAACTTTCAATGTGCTCACAAACTCTCTGAAAATGAAAATAGTGATGTGTAAAAGCACTTGACAATCTTGTTCGAGGGTTACAATTGCATATCACTAGAAAAGAAGAACATCTTCTCCATATAGATACTTTATTGAGGCTCTCTGAAAATGGAAGCCCTGTCCCTTCAATTTTTATTCATATAATTGTTGCGTTAAAGAAAGAGCAATGACCTTCTATCTATTTTCTGCGTTTGTGAATCATCACTTTTCAAAGGAAGTTAAAATGTCGAGCGCGGTGCTCCTGCATTTGGCGATGTCCTACCCAAAGGCAAAGACACAGCAGCTGTAACACGATTCCTGGAACTTATCATGGCCTTCTGCAGCATAGCACAGTCATTGTGAGTCTTATCACTGGAGACCGTGACATTATAGAGAGCACGATAACACAAGCGTAGATCCACAATGAGAATAAATTGGAGAGCGTCAGGCCCAAAGCCATCCTTCTGTCAACACAGTTGTCGCTAGATAGACTGGGCCACACATTCTACATGCGATCTGGTTGAACTGCATCAGTCTAGATGGAACAAATATAATTGGGAGGCTGCCAAGAATGGGCTCTCCATGCGGGCTACAGATAAGTCTGTGGTGATTAACTATCATACCAAAGAGTCAAGTTTATATGTGTAGCTAGTATTGGTACCACAAAGAACTGAACTAGGTTGGGAGCCTAAAATAAGAGTCTGCACTAAATGATTGGCGCTTATAAGCGAAGTACCAAATGACACACCTCGGCTTGGGTTATGTCATTTAATATTTTTGTTCTGTATCGTACAAGAGGAACTATTGATAAGATGCTTATGCTAATACCTGTCTGTATAGCAAATAACCAATACAATCCATTTTGACATTCAAGCCTGCCCACATGTTACATCAATTATGTTATTAGAGATCGAACCGTTTGAACTATGCTAACCTTGTACACACGCGTGGTTCTGTAACCATTGCGCGGCTTTGGAAAAATTCCCAGAAGAGGTTTATGGACGCTGTCCTAACAACAGACTATGCTGCCACACCACCTGACAATACACATGAAACTTGGTCTTAGTTTTTGTTCTCACAATCCTATCTGCTTAGTTTATAGGAGAATTGAAACGCTACTCGCCACATAACTCAGAACGCAAGTACATGGAACCTTGCGGCAATCTGCGAGAGGGGCGTCGTGTCTTTCAGTCATGAGGACAGCAATTTCCCCACATATGCCACCCTTGGCGCGTTTTCAAAGGCCACCTACAAGGAGCATGCACATGTACGGCTGGAAAGGGGTTGCCCACACATACATCTGCGATCAGCATTCGCTGAGGTCAAGAGCAAAGTTGTCATCAATAGTCTCAAATATCATAGGATACGCTAGAGAGCGAGAGAAAAAATTATGACAATAGGAGAGGGAGAGCGTTACCTCCAAGTGGCTCTGGCCTAAACAGCGGAGGACTCAGGGAAACGAAGATGGAAGAACATGGGTTTGCACGAGGAGCAGTCTAGATATCGGAGAGAGAGAAATCTGTCTACAGCATGTCCCACAAATGTACTATGGACTATCTGTTGGCACTGGCGACACAAAAAGAATAAAAAAAAAAAGTGATAGAGGAGTATATGTAACATATGGATTTAAAAGAGAGCACATAAATATATCAAAAATATTATAATTATATTATTTATATAATAAGCTAGAAGAGGAGAAAAGAGAACAAGATTACGGAAAATCTGATAACAATAACAACAAACAACAAAGAAGAGAAAGGAAAAAAGAAAAGATAAAACAGATATAATAAAGGACTAGGTAATAAACACCATTTTCCCATCTTCTCATCAGCACTATAATTGAAGAATGATATGTGATGTGCAATCTCCTGTCAACACCATAAACACTTTTATCAGCAGCAATTTAATGTGCTGCTTTGCTGGATCTGGCCATTATAACACCTAACTCAGTGTCCCTGTCCCCTGGTTTCCAACATGGTTCCTCAGCTAAATTTTCGCTAATGTCTCATAGCTATCCTAGTTTATATAGAGTGCTGGCAGACAAATGGGAACTTCAGTCTGTAACAGTTGAATGCTGCAGAACTGAAAGCGCCAGTTGCTTGAATTATGTTCTGATTATTCAGTGCCTTCTCAACTTCTCCTATACGGGTGAACAAAACTAAGACGTTTGTTGTTCGGGAGCACATGTGATAGGAACAGCTCACTTCTCCAATTTTTCACAAAAGCCCCAGAGGCAAACTGGTTTCGGTATTAAAGCCATCTATTAATATTAACAGCTTGAATGTCAAATTTGTATTGGTTTTTGTGGTTCCATCTTTATGTATTTACTCAGAACAAAAAATAATGAATACCAAGGGCAAATCAAAAAAAGATAACAAAGACCAATCAAACGATCTATATTTTATAGCACTCCAAAAGATTGGCAAAAACAAAAAATATACCCAAACAAATAAATAATAAGAGGCAGAGGCACGTGGCCCTGCCAAAGCTCTACAGCCAATAATATCGCGTCTCACGTGTCCACGACCTGCTCATTCACGAATGTACAACGAAAAATAGCATGGTTCTTACTTTGCAGCAATCCACAGAGTCACATATCCTTTTCTTCTTCTTTTTCTGGCCACTTCTATGGTCTCTGCACTTAATAGTCACTTCCATTAAGATCACAAATTACTGCCCTTAATTTACAGACTTTGTGAAACTATTAAGTTCATGTACTGTCGATGCTTTCCAGTGCAGCGGCTTCATCTTCATGATGCTCAGGTATTCAATGCCATCCCTCAAGGAGGAAGCTGGAACCGCAACCTCTATCTGTGGGCTTTTCTATCTACTTCAGTGTCTTCTCACTATCCTAGGAAACGGCGACACTCCAAATGCAAGAGACCACACAGAGACCACATCATAGAGTTGCCACATACACGATTATACGAGATGAGCGAGTATTTTGACAAAAAGAAAAAAACGCAAGAAGGGCTTCATTTCAAGCCATAAGTAGCTTGAACAGATTTTTTTTCTCTACGAAAGTAACCCTCTAGACAAATAGCCAATGTGCTTTAAAACACTATTTTCATTCAAGATTGTGAGCAATTGAAAGTCTTATGTCAGTCACTAAACTGGACGCGCGAGAGAGAAAGCATAATTCTTAAAAGGAGACCATTCCTTTGACAACAAGTCTTTACATGTTTCATAAAGCAATAACTCCCAAAGGTGAATTAAATCGAAGAATTTATTTCTCATACCTAGACTCTTCTATCGAGTAGACAACCTAAGAATGCGATGTAGCCTCATTAACCACCACCTCCCAATAAAATACCTCACAAGAAAACCCAGGGTGCCATTCCCATTCTCCCGTAATCCTTGAGAAGAAAGAGAATTTCTTATAGAGGGCTCACTACAGAGCATAGTGTTCAAAGGTGCATAGGGACTGTGGTTTGAAAATGTGGTTTTGGAAGCAAGAGCCGCCCTTTGAGCATACTACCATGGGTCGACCAACAGGTTCCAGGTACTCTCAACTCAATCCAAAGAGCGATAATATCATCATCAGCCCCAGCATTTTTGAGGGTGAACAGTCTCCTTTTCTTTCATGTAACATGTTCTACATTTGGGAAATATGAATCCTACTTCCCAAGCTCAGTTGACTACTAACCATTTGGAGTCATTAGAAACACACAAAAATTCTGGCACGAGACACTGTAAGTTGGCTGCCCATTTTTGCAATTGTGACTATGGGCACAAATGGCGGGATTAAAGATCGAGAACAAAATAATAGAAGGATAATACAATAACCGCAGTGAACACATGAAATAGCACATTGAAGGTAGCACTGAAGTACGTCTAATCAAACTCAAACAACAAGAACCACTAGCATCCCTGTCCAAGAAAACCAACCATCGTGAAGCTGAAGCGACCAATTCATGCCCTAATGGACGGACCAACTCCCGCAGGTCACCCTTAAGGAATTTTTTTTAAAGTGCACCAGGATTGGACAGTCATACACTCTCAGGAGATAGGAATAATCCAAAGGGGTGAACAAATAATGAATAAAAAGATGTAAAACTGGCCGAAATGGACAGGTTTACCCATACCCTAATGGATGACAAAAGAATCAAATTTTGCTAAGATATCAGGTGTCTTCGTGAGAGTATGCACTCCAGCATAGACAAGTGGGCCCATCAATTGGAGAACACTGAGGGAATGGAAGAGGACACGGGCGTAAACACTGATATTAGAGCACTTCTGAGAGATTCGTTCTATGAGTGACGTCCCACCACCAGAAGTCCATCCACACGAACTAGGCACTGTCCACAAGAAAAGGAGTGATATGATTGCAGCAAGCGCATATATGTCAAAAAGCTAGGGCGTATAACCTGTCACTCGGACATAACACAACTTTAAAACTGAAAAAAGGGGAATAAGCAGCAAACAAGGAAACAGAAACAAAAGTCATGCCAGTGAACCAAGTGCACTCAGGTCTTCTAGCTGGTTGAAAATCCAGGAGGAACAAATGTTGAGATGATTTGGCACAAAACGAGTTAATATAAGTAAAGCTAAAATATGAAACTGTATAATATTAGGAATTCGCTCACATGTCTGGCATTGGAGGCACCGTAGCATCATATCAAGACTTTAAATGGCCAGCAAAGAGATGGTGAGAGAGTGCTACAAGTCATAGTGTTGACACATCTGAGGCACCCTAAGTACACATGGAAGTGACAGCACAGTAGGAGAGTATACAGTATTGTGAGATAAAGAGAATGTTACTGACTTATGTTGAATCCATTAAATGTGTATAGATGATTTAGAAAACAAATAAGGTGTCAAGATAATTGGCAGAACACTTATCCGAAGCGATAACATAAGGAAAAAAAGTGAGCTCAATCAGCAGAAATGCGAGGTTGATATGACCATGTGTCCTCTGGGAGAGGTCTGGCTAACCCAGCTTTAAGAATAATGTCAACCACCAACATAACTCATTAGCTATGCCACAGTGGAGGTTATCCTACCCATCAGTTACTATATTACATTCACATCCATTGCATTACCTATCCACCAGCATATATTTGGTATCTACTTCTGCCAACATGGATTTTCCACCAAGGTATAGTATTTATTAATTATCGGCAGAATATGCACCGTCCCTAAGCGATAAAGTGAGAAGTTCAGATGTTATCCTGAGACGTCTACATTAAGACAGAAACCTTATCTCATTAATATACGAATTGTATCCATGGCGAGAGACAAATCTAAAATCTTTAAAATAAACAGACATAGACAATGGTATAGAGCCAAGGATACTGTCTCAAAGCATTACAAATAGTATAGCACTAAATAATATTAACAACCAAAGCATCATATATTTTATTGAAAAAAAGTGATGAACCTTCATAGAGAACAGCGCCTTCCTATATGTGAAGGTTTAGAAAGTGTTAAGACCTGGTAATCCTAAGGGGGAATGAAATGTGAGAGTAACATGTGTGAGCTATAGGTATAGGTTAGAGCTGAGGCAGAGTATATTTCGGAGGAGAGAGATAGACAATGTCTCTATAACACTCGAGAACTTTAATTTCACCATTGAAGAAGCCTACAGACATTGACGAGAGAACTGATTCAGAGAACGATCATTATACGCTGCCCTTAGGAACTGCATCCAAACTGCAGTTACATTAGGTAAGTGTTAAACTCCTGTCGTCTCAGACACAACGAAGCACCCCGGAGCAGGGAAGCCGAAAGAGGAGGAGAGAGAGTCAAAGACGAAGACCGGAGGTTAAATGTCGAGTATGTCAACCATGGTCACTCATAGCCAGGACGTTTTTGAACATTTCTAGAGGCGCTGAAGTAGAATTTAGCACATGAAAGGAGCTCTTGCACTGTTGTAATGGATGTTTGATGTTCATTTGTCCTCAGAGGTGATCTGGATTGCCAGGTCTGCTGTAGCGCGTACTGAGCATGAGAGGCAGGCAACTCCAAATTAAAGAGCTGCACACCGACACACTCGGCAGGCTAGCAGGCAGGCCTGGCAGCTATGAGACAGCACTATGTGAACTTGCACTGGAGCCGACTTCTCTTAAGGACTGGCATGGTTTCTCTTATGGTTGGAACAGACAGGTGTTCACTATATGGCACATACTTCATACATTGGTCGAGGAAGGGTCGTCTCGGCAACCAGGAAGACGATGGCGGAGCAAACATAGCTAAAGGCAGTGGGATTGTTGTATTTTTTATTTTTTTAGATCTGAGCAAAGGAGCATCACATTGAGGACTATGGACAGTAAAGTTCTGGCTCGGAGGCCCAGGCAGGTGCGAAGTGCACTCTCAACAGGTGGATAAGGAGAACAATGCGCTAGGAACGTTAATCACAATATGCACTTGGCAGGAGCAAGGCAAGACGAGGTGCACACAAAGGACTGACAGGCAGACTGGCTGGCACGCCAAAGAGACAGGCTAGGCAAGTGAGACACAGTAGGTTGGGCAGGGAGGCTGGACTGGAAAATCCGAAAGGCTGTGCGAGAGGAATAATTCAGAAACAGGAAAGAGCTGGCAGTCGTGTAGATAGGTTGAGTGAGCAGGCATAGTGCTAAGGTTGACTAGCTAAGTGGTGCATCATGGAAACTATACTAATGGGGTTCGAGAGAGTAGCAAGAGCTCGGGCCAGAGAAGCTAAGGCACACATGCACACATCGGCACAATGACAAGTTTCTGTGTAGCTACTGTCTCTTTAGTCTTTGATAAGTGTTGTGCGAAGTACGAGTACCCGCCTAAGGCAGTCAAATGTGTCTGGGAAGCAAGGTCTTTCCTCTGAATGGCGACCTGCTTTTCCAAGCTTGCTTTCCGCCGCTTATCTATATTGCCCTGTAATTTTAAAATTAAATGAGAGCGTAGTCATTGGTACCGCCTCCACTCCTTTTATGAGTGTACTGCCCAGAGCATACGTTAGTATGCTGCATTGGTCTACTCTCTTCCATTCTGGCCATTAGTCCGCGCCAATTATTCATGCGCAAGATTACGTCCCTCCACCGGGTAGGAATAATTAAAATACAGCTTTTCAGATGTCTTTATATACCTTGGGATATACAATTTTCAAGCTTTTATCCAGGACCACACTTAACCTATCACTCTTTGGTTCATCGCTGTGACCATTGCGCCGACTGTGCATCCGCTTCAATTGATCTTCCACATTTTCCCGCCTTTGGCATCCCGCTCTTTTGGCATCCGCTTATCCCGTTCCGCATCTGCTTTGCTGAGAGTCCCCCGGAAAGCCTAGCGGATGTGCCATCCGCTTGCCCTCCCTCTAGGCTCCATCCGATATGCTTTCCCCATCTGCCCTGCACCTCCCCCGTCATGTTTTGTTTCGGTTATGCCAAATTTTTGCCCGCTTTGAGAGCGGATAACAACGGATGGAACATTTTGCTCGTCCGTTGTGTCCGTTTTGCATCCGTTGGGCAGTGTGACAGGGCCTTTAAAAATTAGTATTTTGGGGTGTGCATTTGTTAGGCCCAAAGAACAAAGAATGGCCCATGGAGTTACTTCCAAGTAATTTCTTATTGTTGATAAGACAATCCTGTATAAAGACTTACCTATTGATAGAACCTTGCCAGACTAAGACAACTATCTACATAACTAGAGAAAAACTCCATGAACTGTTAGGCACCATTTAGCTCTCTTCCTGCCTACTAGGGATTCCAAGCTCCATTGCTTCTTTTGTTTGTGGAAAACAGCACCTTCCTCTTAGGACTCCAGACTACATTGCACCAGAGCACCCTAACTCATCAAACCCTGGACCCTGAAGACTGAAGGGCAATAAAAAGCATAATTTAATTTCCCTGAGGTAAGGAAAGTAGATGTCAATATTCTGAGTTATGTTTCTCTAATCATGAAATTTCCAGACCAATCTGTTTATCTGGAGTGCCAAGAAACAGTTAAAAGGTAGCAATACAGTGGTGGCTTCCAACAACTCATTTCAGGGTTCATATGAAATACCAGAGAGGGACACAAAGAGAAAAAAAATATGTCCAGTATATTTAGACTGAATGACTTCATATTCCCCTCAGAGATCCTGTTGGATTTCTGAAGTTCTCAACTAGGATACAATCCGGCTGTTTATGACATGTTAACTTATGTGATTTTTAAACATACAAGTATCTTAAACAACCAAAAGAATAAGAGAAAGAATCTAATCGACAAGTAAAACTTAACATATGAAATCTTTTTGTTTCAAACATACAGCTCCTGTTTAGTGGTTAAAAGTCCCAGAGCAGTTTATCAATGATATTTACACACATACACACACACAGAATTAACTTAAACCCTATTTCTGCATACCATTTACTTATCCGGATCCTGACACACATGTTTTCATCCTGCAGCTAGTCCATACATTAAAAGCATTTAAATAGATTAAAACAAAATAGTTGGATTTGACTGATAGGAAAAGCATTCACTTCTGGTAGAACATTGACATATTGTGTTACTAATCTAGGTGAAATGTTAATATATATTTCTAGTCCATATGTGATATGCCATAAATAAATAACTTACATCTTAATTACATGCATGTGACGTATTGAAGTAATACTAGAGGATATCCATATCTTTTTTCCCTTTTTTATGGACTGATCTATATAAGCTATTTTTCACTCTAGATTGAATCAATCACATATGTTTCAGCAACAGGTTCTATTGAAAGCATTTGATTGTTCTGAATATGCGACTCAGAATGCCCATTAAGGTGCTAATGGAGTGTTTGTGGTTTATATTGAGTTTTCATGATGAGCCGCATGGATGTTTATCTGGTTATATTATGAAGCTTAGCATAAATCTTTCCACAGATACTCTATTTTGGCTGAGAATAGAGTGCTGACAGTTTACTGCAAGATGACAAATGAATGCTGACATTATATTCCTGTGTGTTTATAGATCAGTCTAAAGGTTAAGAATCTTTAATGTTAGCAATTTGAAAAAAAAATCCATATGCATAAACAAAATAGTAATTTCGCTATATATGTCCAGTGCCATTTGCCAAAGGTGAAAGTCAGATTTAAAGAGAGAAGGAAGAAAATGCAGTTTAAACTTTACAAGTCTTACTTTTGAATTGCTTTATTTAAAGGCAGTATGATCAACTTCTTTTGCTTATTAGTTTAAAAAGAAACAGTTCAAGGCAATATTCTCTGATCAATCAGGATCATCTACAGATATCTATACCTACCATGATTATTATCATTTGTCCTTCAGTAATTTAGTTTCATGCTTGCCAAATGTACTAGCCAAATATTTGTCATTAGAAGAAAAAAAGAGAAATTTTTTTGAAAGACTTTCTTCCTTTTTCCTCTGTTCTTTCCTCATAACTATATGCTTCCCTTTTATCTTTTAAAATTAATCAATTGTTTTAAATATCTTGAGTTAATTTCTAAAGATTGCAATTACACATCTTTTTCAAAATGAGTGATGGTTCGGAAAGATAATGCAGCCACAGGACAAAGAAAATGACCGAACACAGATCAGACAAATGAAGTTGCCTAGTATTTCTTATTCTCAGTAGCTCTGTAGAATTCAGGCAGGGAATCTGGAGACCAATATAATCAAATATACAATATGTGTTTTGACTCCAATGGTGATGGAGAGAAGTAAGGAACAGGTTTTATACTGGGGTTGGGGTGGAGAATTAGAAGCAGACATCATAGCATATGAGAGATTGTCCCATCCTGTCTCTTGTCTTTCCAGAGGTTGGTTTGAGTGGGTGCATCTTGCCCAGAGCAGGGCAGACTCTGTTAATAGCACTGCCAATTTTAATTGCACAATTATCCATCTGGAGATAGACAAGTTTGTAAATAATTTAAATGAGGATCAGAAACAGACAGTGAGAACCTAAGGAAAAACGGCTTATTAAGTGAACAAAATACGATGGCAATCTTTCAAAGGTCAAGAAGACTCTTGAGCTGCTATTATAAAAGCTGCAGTTGAAGTGAGTGATCTGATTATTTATTTCAATGGAGGTGTGTTGATATTAGCCAATGTCCTCCATGCCTGACCTGAATTTTTATGGGGAATTTTATAAGATGAAGTAGGCAATTCTCTGCAAGAAAGCAGTAAGGATGGGATTTAGTACACATAGCAATATTAACTTTATTCCAGCTTCTGATAGCCTTGTTGCTCATATTTTCTCAATGCTAGCAATCTGCATCAAAATGTTGACTGTAATGAAACAAATCATTTTGGTTTTATCAGCAACTGGATCACATCTCTCATTCAATTGCTGCTGATTGTCCCAAATGTCTATAAAATGTGCTTGAATTCTGCCTTTCTATCTCAGCTTAGAAACCTGAACTATATCTTTATGAGGGTAATGCAAGAATAAGCAGCAAATGCTACAGGGACAAAACTGGACTACATTTCATTATTTCATTATTTATTTACTTTTTAACCCTGTGGAGAGAATGGGGGAGAAGAGAAAGATAGAAAATATTTGCAGCTTGCTTTTCTATTAGTTAATGGTGAACAATTCTGGCTTTTTAGCTCTTTGGAGGAAAATGACTTTAATATTGCTGCTAGAAAATTTTACACACACACACACACACACACACACACACACACACACACACACGAGCTCCATTTCTCATGGCTAAGAAAGGTCATTTGTTGAATTACATATAAATAACTGTGATTTTCAACTTCTTTAATACAAAATACAAACCCAAGCAATACAAAATGGAAGCAAAGAAACTGAAAAAGTTATTTTGATGATGTAGTGGATAACAAAACATGCATACTTAATATTGCTGGGGTTTTTTTGTATTTCTGCTTATTATGGTTGCTTCAGTGAAATTAATCCACTCCTCAAATCAGAGAAAGTGGAAGGTTCTAATTTTGCACAACTTTATATAGTCTTTAGGTGTACTGGTGGTGAAACTGAGATTCAAATCATTTACATGGAGTGACTTTAGATCTGGCACTTTCTCTACCCAATCCATTTGTGATCAGGATGAAAACTTTGAAAATGAGTGAGATCTTGAAGGAAATATGGAACAATTAGTATTGCAATAATTGGAGGTTGCATCAAATGTTGTTGCCCCTGAAAATGCCAACGTTGTGTTTTGTACTGTGCCTTTTCTGGCAATTATGTATATAGATTATTATGCTAGGTGACTTTATTTATTTACTTATTTATTTTTCCATTTATAGATTTCAAGATCATGATTCAGCGTGGCTAAGAGTTTTGTTTTGTTTGGTTTGGTTTCTTATTTCTTTGAGTCAGTGATGATTCCTGAATAGTCCCTGCTTTTTCTTGGAATTATTTCAGAAGTGGGTTTGCTATTGCCTCCTTCCTAGGCCTGAGACAGGGACTGGCCCAGGGTTATCCAACTGGCTTTGTGCCTAATATAGAATTCAGGATCTCCCAGTTTTTATATCATGCCAACTAGCTCTCTAACAATAGTTAAGAGAATTAACATAAAAAAACAAAGAGACAACACATGTAGTTGGTGTAAAACAAACCTACCAATAAGAAATGAATACAAGTATTACATAAGCTCGGTTATACCTCCAGATCTCCAGGCCCAGTGACAACATCATGTCTTCATAACTTTGCAAAAGGCAAAGTTACAGCCAATTTAATTTTGGGGGAATGATGTGTCCAAGGACAAGTACTAAAACAGAGAAATTCTTCTTTCTGGGCATGGCCAGACAGGTGTGATATGGACCTTTGCCTACCAGATGGATGAGATATTTAAATATCAAATAATCAGGAAGAGGTAACTCATTGTATACCATGAAAAGCTTTATAGGTATGTTCAACACCTTGATTTATTTCTGGAACCATACTGGCAACTAATGTAGCTTGTGGAGTAACATGTACTGATCAAGGAACGCGGATAATGTCCCACACAGCTGAATTCTGTCACTTCTAGATACTCTTCAAAGACATGTATATAATGTAAAGGGCACTATAGTAATTCATTCAGGAGGAGCACAAGTGACCATGAGATGACTTCATGGTTGAGGAAAAGACACAATTGGCACACAAAATGAAGTGATGCAAAGGCATTCTGGGCTATAGCTGCCATCTATTTCTTAAACAGCAGCCACAAGAAAAACCAAGAAAAACCCCAAATTGCACACAATTATTGTTGAGTGACAACAGATAGTCTCTATCTCTAGTCACCCAAATTATCAAGAAAAAAAATCCCATCAAAGCATTTATTTGGATCTTTAGACTGTTCTAAAATTATATTATGTTTTTAAAAAATCCCTATTCGCACTATGTAAAGACCAGCTAAAGGAGGTTTTATGAGATAACTACATGAACTTTATAACTTCAACTGTCCAACTCTCTACTGACACAAAACAGGGATGTAGGAATTGTGTCCAGATGGTAGACAAAGCAGTTTTGTGGAATACAAACAATCCAGGGAGCCTAACAACTAAATCAGACAGACATGCCCGCACAGCTGAAAGGAGAAGTCTTTTGGGAGACAAGGAGTGGCATAATCAATCTGCTTCACAATCTTGCTTTTACTAAACTTAAAGCAAATATGGCATCTACATATTGTCTGTGGTTTCCATGACTGTTTATTTATGTGGTTATTTGTGAAAGCCTGGGGATTTTTTTTTTTCATAAAAGTCATTTGAATCCAAGGAAGCAGATTATTACTTTAAAACACTTCTGAGATTTCTTGAATTCCACAATTGGGAAGTTACCTTTGAGACTGCATATAAAAAGGTCTATTCAGATAAACATTGCTTTAAAGAATCCATACATGGTCAGCTAAAATTGTCACTGGTTCGTTTCTGTCATATTGTTTTCCTTACCTTTATGTCCTATTCTTGGTTTCTGCACTTCCTCCAGGGACATTTCCAAGTTTGAAGAAGCTTGGGGAGAATGTTTTCTGTTCTTTGAAAGGGTACATGCTGCCATATTTTTTATCCTTTCATCCCATCCCATTACCTACAATCTCCTCTTCTACAATCTTGAGTAAAAGGGAGTAATAGAAAAAGAAAAGATAGTCCTCCACTTTTTCAATCCTGAACACCAGCTAGGAGCCAACAACTTCATCCTGCATGAAGTTCAATACTTCAAGAGCCAAAACTGCTGCTAGGGAGTATTCGCTTCTATTTCAACATTTTCCCCCAAAGTTGAATGTGGTTGCAAGATGAGGGTAATAAATGGTTAGAAAGAAGATAGGCTGAAGTTCACCTTACTCTCTCAATTTCATTGCTCATAACCCATAATGCAGCAGGTATTTCTGTTAATTTAATTTGGTTAAGTTGACCAATAGCATTGGTTGAGCTGGCTGGCATGCATACATTTGATCCATCTGATCACAGTGATAACCTGACCACAGGTTATCAGAACAGTGCATCATTTTGTTCAGTGCAACCTAGTTTACTCTTGCCCTTGGTACATATCTGTTAGATTTAACTTCTGATATTTTGGGGTTATTCTTGGTGCTGGTTGTGGAGGAATCAGAAATGCCTTTATGTTTGAAAGTTTGGCCTTTGTGATGCTAGATCCTCCTAAATAGTGCCTACCTTTTCCTTGCACCTCTTATCTTACCCAGTTCTTTCCTAATATAATTATCTGCTCTAGGGTTATCATAAAATTGAAGAGTAACATGAGATAATTAATTTGCATATCTAGATCTTATTGGTTGAAATATTTTTTAATACCCCATATGTTATTTAGTCAAGTATGAATGGCCTTTTATAGGAGTTACTATAGTAACTCCTATAAAAGAGGGATATGCTGAGCTTGTCAACCAGAACGGTCTGCAGTTCGGCGGTTCAAATCCCTAGGACCATGTAACGGAGTGAGCTCCCATTACTTGTCCCAGTTTCTGCCACCTAGCAGTTCAAAGGCATGTAAAATGCAAGTAGAAAAATAGGAACCACTTTGGTGGGAAAGTAACAGCATTCCATGCACCTTCGGCTTTTAGTCATGCCAGCCACATGACCATGGAGACATCTTTGGAAAAAGTTGGCTCTTTGACTTCACCACGGAAATGAGCACTGCCCCCCTAGAGCCAGAAATGACCAATATGCATATGCGAGAGGAACCTTTACCTTTTACCGATAGTTATTAAAACCATAAATAAAGAATGCAAATTTAAAAATTCAGTTAAAATTCAATTAACCACGATGGAGAAGGAAACAAAGTGCACACAGGGAAGAGGCGGGATCTGTCTAATCCATTAGCCACTTCCAGGATGCCATTCCCCCATTGTGGCTCAAGACCAGTTGGCAGAGCCAGGTCTTCAAACCCTTTATCCACAAGAATCAGTGTGGATCAACTTGGGTAACACAACATGCAGAAGGTAGGCTTCATGGCAGAAAATGATCTTCTCCTGAACCCTGCCAGCCTAATTTTTTTGACTGATGGGGTCCACATCATTCCTCTTCTGCTGGTATGGGGTGGGCTAAACCCAATGGAGTGATCCAATTCCTCAAATCACATTGACCCATGCCATAAGGGCAGTAAGGTGATAACAAATAGACATAAATTAAATGATGGTACATCTTTTATTGAATTATCAACTTCCTTAAACTAATGAGAGCAAAAGCAAAGCATAATTTAGTTTGGAAGCTGGATTTATAGTTTTTAGAATGGATAAAGGAATTACTTATAGAACACAGGAGATAATGGTCATATAGAAATGTTGACCAATGCTTTGCAATATGTCTACAAGTAATTGATGGTACCCGAAATTACTGCATGTTGAAAAATGTTTCTGATATACAGCTTCCTCATTACCTCAAAGGGGAATAAACCAAATATTTTAAAACATGAGGCCTGAATATAATAACTAACAGCCATTTTTATAGGATATAGTATACAAAGGCTCCTATTTGTCTTTATTCTTCTCCTTAAAAGGCCCAGTCCCACTGCACTTACGGATGCAAAGAGGATGTAAAATGTTAAAAAAAAGCTTGCCATCCGTTGGAA
>BHFT01078793.1:0-24017 GCA_004320025.1 Laticauda laticaudata
AAAAAAAAAAAAAAAGAATTTCACAACTCCTTGGGTTTGGAAACCAGAAGCAAATACCACTGCCTGGAGGCATTTCTGACTGCAAATAATAGCTGCTGTCACTAAGCTGACAATCAAAAACAAAAAACTTCTTTGGGACAAGGAACAGGACAATTCTCCATCATTTTAGTCTGAACTGCATCATATTTCCTTCACAGAACACCTCACTAGTTTTCTCCTAAACAGGACAGCTGGAAATGGCTCAATGTTCAGCCATGACAATCTTTAAAAAAAGTAAATTGTTTTTAGAGAGGAGCTTCTTTTTTAAAAAAATAAACTTTATTGAATTTTTATTAGATTATAAAAATATAATTACATAAAAATATACCACTCAATAACAGCTATTTGTGATGTTTATCATATAACAATCATTTGTGCAATATTTACAGGTATTAATTTGTGTATAATTATATTTATATTCTATCTATATTCTATATTTAATAATTACCTATCCCTAATCTGTCTCCAATCTATCCAGCTATACCACTGTTCCCATACCTTATAAAATATTGAAGCTTCCTTATCTTTTAAACTCAGCATTAATTTATTCATTTCAGCACAATTCATAATTTTTTGTATAACCAGTTCCTCTACGGGTGTATATGGCTGTTTCCAACACTGGGCAAAGGTGATCCTGGCAGCAGTCAATATGTGTAATAATAAGTATTTTGTGCTCTTTACATATTTTTTTTTAAGATCCCCAATAGGAAGAGTTCTAGTTCTAGGTCTAATTAGACCTATAGAGGAGTTTCTTAAATGTATTCTTTTTGTACTACCTTGCAATATCTAACTAGCCAACTATATATTTTGCTACATGCTTCCCGGAGTCACTTCTTGTGAGGTGGGCAACCATATAAATTTGATAAAGTAATATAAAGCCAGTTTGGTGTAGTTATTAAGGCAGGGGTGTCAAACTCAAGGCACAGGGGATGGATCCAGCCCATGGGGTGCTTGGAGCTGGCCCATGGGACCTTCCTAGAAACAGTGATGGACCAGCCTGCAGTGCCTCTGTGAGTGAAAACAGAGCTTGTGAGGGCCATGGCTCTCCCGAGCTCCATTTTCGCTGGCAGAGGGTTGTAGAAATCTGTCGCAGGCAAAAATGGAGCTCAGGAGCCCATTTTCACTGGCAGAGTGCTTGGGCTACCAACATGAGTGACGTTGATCTGGCCATGTCCAATCTATTCACCCCCACCCCAGCCCCCCTGAGGTCAAACACAACCCTGATGCAGCCCTCAATTAAATTGAGTTTGCCACCTCTGGGTTAAGGTAAAGCTTAGGTAAACCAGGAGAGTTCTAGTGCAAGCTTAAGCATTAAAGCAGGCTGGATGACTCTCTCTCAGCCCAACCCAACACACAACATTGGTGTTGTAGAGAAAATAGAAAGAAGAAGGAGTAGTATGCCTTGAGTTATTTATAAAGTAAAAAGGTGGGATTAAAAACAAAAACAAATCCAATGAATATATCTGCTGTAAAAAACAAGAGTGATTGTTAGCAGACAGTAAAGTACAAACCTGAAATCCTCCCAACCTAATGATCTCATGTTAAAAGGAAAGAAAAAAGCTTGGGGAACAGAATATACCTTGTTCTGACTAGCTCTATTTTTTTTAAATGAATAATGGAAAAGAAGTAAAATAGGAAGGAGCTCTTTTTTTTTTTTCAGGGATTTTCATTCTGTTCATTAAAGTTAAACTTATCTGGCAAGTAGCAAACATCTGGCATAGGTAGCTTAGTGAGTTAAAGAATAAAAAAAAAGGGGGGGGAGTACACACTCAGTGATGGCTTTCCCTGTATTGAAATAGCCATTTTTAAAAATCTCTCACATCATAGAATCTTGGAAACAAAGGGCTGGAAGGGACCTTGGAGGTTTCCGAGTTCAACCCTCTTCCCAATGCAGATTAATTCTATCCTGGATAAAAATTTTTATTGAAAACTTCCAATGATGGAGGATCCACAACTTTTGGAGGCAAGCCGTTCTATTGATTAATCATTCTCACTCTCAGGAAATTCCTCCTTACTTCTAGGTTGGATCTTTCTTTGACAAGCTTTCCCCCACTGCTTCTTGTCCTGCCCTCAGGTGGTTTGGAGAATAAGGCAACCATCTTTTCTTTGTGATAGTTCCTCAAGTATCCTTTGCATTAGCTTCGATTTCTGTTGCATTTATTTTCCTTCCCCTTCCCCAATATAGGGAAAAAAAGGAAAAAAAATGGGTGGCCAGGTTACAGCCCTCATCATAATAGGCAGATTTGGTGAAAAGCAGAAGTGGTATTCAGCAGGTTCTGACCAGTTCTGAAGAATCGGTAGCAGAAATTTTGAGTAGATCAGAGAACCAGCAAATATCACCTCTGACTGGAGATTTTATAGTATCCTTCCCCTGCCACGCCCACCAAGCCACACTGACAGAACTGGTAGTAAAAAATTTTTGAATGCCACAATTGGTCTTGCCCACTTGTGATTCTTTGCCTATGCATTCTTTCAAAGGTGGTATTCAGCAGGTTCTGACCAGCACTGGAGAACTGGTAGCGGAACTTTTGAGGAGTTTGGACAACCAGCAAATACCACCTCTAACTGGCCCCACCCCATCTATTATCTGCCTCCCAAGTCCCAGCTGATTGGTTGAGTCTTCTTTTGTTGCCCTGCACAGGAGAATGGAGCTGGAAAGCAGGTTAGTGGGGTGGGGAGGGAATGGGATTTTGCAGTAACCTTCCCCCAGGAGTGGGGTGGGAATGGAGATTTTGCACTATCCTTCCCCTGCCATGCCCACCATGCCATGCCCACCAAGCCATGCTCACCAAGCCACACCTACCAAACCACGCCCACAGAACTGGTAGCAAAAAAAAAAATTGAATCCCACCACTGCACTCTTTGCTATTTAACTGTGAGAGTGTATTGAAAACTGAAACAGCCTTGCAGGCATTGTGTATAGAGAGGTCTTCATGGGATGTCAGTTGAGTCTCAGAAAAAAACAGGGTAGTTAACCCCACAGTCAGCAGTTTTCATTTCACAGTTGACTGAGGGGTTAGTTTACTTACATGCACCATTGGTTTTGTTTAAGGCTAAATTTACCCACTAGGGGTTCATTGACTGGGACAATTAAAGCCTCCTGACAGTTCCCAGAACACAATAAACACCTCACTGATCTGTGACATAGGAAAAGGGCCAATGTTTTTTTTTTCCCCTAACAACTTAAAGTTTCCAATATCAAGGAACAAGATGCGATAATTTACTTGCAAGTAAATGTGCTGTAAAACTAAGAAAAGCTGTTAGAAAATTAGGAAGAAAAGGGGAAGTAACAGTTTACAGAATGACCAGGAAATCATTAGGGAATAAATGATAATCATCACAAAAATAGAATTGTAGAATTAGAAATGACTAGAGTCAACTTCAATTTAGGACACATGCTCTCTTGAGTAAACTAGTTGTAGGATTCAAATTTTTTAACAACTGGTTCTGTGGGTGTGGCTAAGTTGGTGGATGTGGCTTGGTAGTCATGTTATTGGCTGGGCATGGCCAACTCAATATCACTCGCATGCATCTTCTCGCCTGGCCTCTCATGACTGTGGGGATGCTGCAACAGTCGTAAGTGTGAAAAATGGTCATAAGTCACTTTTTTCAGTGCCATTGTAACTTTGAATGGTCACTCCACACAGGAAAAGTACCAGTAAAGGAGGAAAAAAATACTCCAGAGAAGTTCCTGAGACAGGAAGTCTAGTCCTGCCAAGAACATAATAAAGGTTAACAGAGTAGCAGTTTCTGTAAGCAACACCAAAATGCTTCTTTCCTGCCTTCCTTACAGGATTAGGCCAGTAATTTTTTCTGACAACTGGTTCTCCGAACTGCTTAGAATGTTAACAACTGGTTCTCGCAAATAAGTGAGAACCAGTAAAATTCCACCTCTGGAGTAAACCATAATATTGGGAAAGGTGAAAGGAAAGCGAAGAGGATGGCCAGGAAGAAGGAGGATGACCAATTTTAGAGGTAATAAATGCATCATTGGAAGACCACAAGGATCAGATTGCAGCATGATAATTCTGGAGACAGTCCTTCTATATTTCTGCAAAGAGTTTATGGTACATAATCTATCAATTAAACAAGGATCACCCTGCCCAATAGGATCCCAAAATTATAAAGTTATAAGGGAGAACTAGGATTACCTAGTCCAACCCTCTGTAATGTGCAGAAAAGCCAATTAAATCATTTGTGAGAAGTGTCTATCCAGCCTTGTCTTGAAAACCTCCAGAGATGAAAAAAATCACAGCCTGTGGATTGATTGCTCAATCAATCAGTTGTAAATTATAGTTAGATTGTTCCACTCTGCATGGAGTGTGTGGAGGGGAGAGACAGAATGTAAAAAAAAATTATTATAAACATAATAAAAATACAGCCTTTTTCTTTTGAATTAATAGGCCACTTGCAAGAGGTGGAATAGTGACATTGAAAAATGACATGGCTGAACTTCTCAAAACTCATCAGATATGCAATCCAGACACAGTAAAGCCATTTTGTCTTTCTTGGAGAACCATTCAAAAAGATGTTAGATATACAGTAATATATAAGTTTTAGGTAGTAAAAAGAAATCCATTGTCAAGGAAAACAGGGTTACCTAATCTGGATGCCCCAATACCTTTGTTAAAATCCCAGAAAAACAATCATATCACCCAGGGTTTACAGTGGTAATTTGGTCCACAAAATGGATACGTGACATTCAGTTGTGGCATTCAGCCAGTTCGCACCAGTTCGGGTGAACCAGTAGCAAGTATTTGGCATGGGCTGCCGAACTGGTAGTAAGTTCTGGCTGGCTACGCTCCTGACCCAGTCGCCTGGTCACCACTGGCTCGCTTGCCCCATCCACCCGATGCTCGCTCACCCTACCCACTTGACACTCATCCCTTAAGGTATTTCTTTTTTTCCCTTCCCGACAATCAGCTCTTCATATGATCAGCTGTGCTGGGATTCCCCTTCCTGAGCCCCAGGGGAGCCTTCTGCAAGCAAAAATGCCACCCCAAAAGCTTGCCTGAGGCCCAGAAGGCCCAAAAAACGGATGTGGGATGGCTGCAAAAAAAGCAACAACAACAAAAAAGCCACGCCCAGCCAGTCATATGGCCATGCCCACTTAACCACGCCCACCAAATCACGCCCACAGAACCGGCAGTAAAAAAATTTGAATCCCACCACTGATGACATTCCTTGTCTTTTTAACCAGTAAAGAAGGTACCAGATTAACACTAACATACTTCATGCACTTATCTGCCTTCCCCACAAACGTCTTGAATCAATAGGAGGAAAATAAACTAATTTGATGTTCTGCAGGTTATTTCTCAATATGAGTTGACCACATTTCAAAAGTAAACGTTCACTGGATACTTAACACCCCACTTGGGATGATGATTATGGTAAGAGAAGGAAATATGCCTTGCTTACAAAGAAGATATACTTCAGTCTTACAGGTTGGTAAGAAAACTGGAGAAGTCTTTGGAGTATCATTTTCAAAGGAGATGGCATTAGATTAATCTCAACTAAATGACCCTGCTGAAGCAAGTCAGCTTCACGTGATCATGCTCATTTGTTCCTATCAAGAAACAATAGAGCAGAAGAGCCACAATTGTATTTAAAAACACGACTGCTCTTATGGTCCAGTTTTGCATTTGGA
The DNA here is from genome assembly GCA_004320025.1 of Laticauda laticaudata. Classification (NCBI taxonomy): domain Eukaryota; kingdom Metazoa; phylum Chordata; class Lepidosauria; order Squamata; family Elapidae; genus Laticauda; species Laticauda laticaudata. Next base: position 5,687 of record BHFT01078793.1, read on the forward strand.
TGAATACTTTTCCTCAGGGTGTAATTACAAAATCATATAACAAAATGGCTTCTTAAATCACTGCAGAACCACTCATCATTTTGCAGGAAGGGGAAAGAGTCTTTCGACACTTTAAATACTAATAAATTTATGATGGCTCAGCTCTCATAAATTATAATCCCTTTCCACCAGATCTGATGAAGTTGACTATCATGCTGGAAAGCTTATGCCATATTTTTTTATTTGTTTACATGGTGCCACAAGTTCATTGTTCTTATTGTAACAGAATACAAGAGCTATTTTTAATCATTCAATAAGGTAATTTGACCAACCATGTGGGAAGGAATATAGGTAGTCCTTGACATATGTCAACAATTGAGCTCTGAATTTCTGTTGCTAAATGAGACATTGGTTAAGTGAGTTTTGGCCCATTTTATGACCTTTCTTGCCACAGTTGTTAAGTGAATCACTGCAATTGTTAAGTTACTAACATGGTTGCTCAGTGAATCTGGCTTCCGCATTGACTTTGCTTGTCAGAAGGTCACAAAAAGTGATCACACGACCCCGGGATACTGCAACCGTCATAAATATGAATCAATTGCCAAGTGTCTGAATTTTGATCACGTGACCATGGGGATGCTGCAATGGTCGTAAGTGTGAAAAATGGTCATAAGTCACTTTTTTCAGTACCATGTAACTTTGAATGGTCACTAAATTAACTGTTGTAAGTTGAGGACTACCTGTAATTATAAAATACAACCTTTTTCTGCTCCAATATTGATCTGAACATTTGGCCATGGCTCCAGTTATCTGCAGATTGGTTGAAGGTGGCTAATGTTGCATACTATAGCCTTTACCTATAGCCTTATTACAACTTCAAAATTTTCCTACCTAGCTGATAATAATTATAATAAAAATTATAATTATGATTATAATAATAATTATGATAATATTAATATTAATGTATCTGGAAGGCACCACGTTGGGGAAGCTGGGCATTCAGAAGTTTCCAAAAGTTGCAAGAAATAATATAAATTGTTCATTATGCATTTATTTGATTTGATTTTGAAGCTGCTTTCTTAATAACTCTAGGTAGTTTCAAATTACAGACAATTTTGAGATAGTCTTACATTTGATTCAGTGCAAAAAAGAGTTGAAGATAGGCATTCCTTCTTTTTCTCTCACACCCAGAAATCATAGAAACCGGTTATTTACTCATGTTTACATAGAATATTATTGATAGAGACACCAGTTTTCTTTGCATTCTGTATAATGAAGTATTTGATGAAACAGTGAAACCTGATAGCTAATTGGAAAAACAAAAACATTCTTGAAGACTGTATTTATCTGATCACAAAGATTAGAATTTAAAATTGTTTCCCTGAGGCAGCTTATGTTTGGGTGCTGGGGTGGGGGAATGTTTGAATTGGTATTCCCCAGTTTACAGTCATTTAGCTTAGCAAAATTATCTCTCAAGCTTTTAAAAAAACCCATACCGTTAAGCTCTTACTGGGAGAAGTGAAACTTTAAATAGATACTGCTATCTGTAGACTTTCTGAATTATGGTAGAAGAAAAGGCATTCGCTTTCCTGACAAACTCTATTCTTCTGTTATCTTAATGTGTTTCAGAGTATGTACGGGTATTCTTAGACTATTCCATTAACTGATCCAAATACCCTTTTCCAAAATATTATTAGTATTCCAAGGAAAACCAGTGAACAAACTGTAGAAGGGTCACAATTTGACATTATACTGGTGTCTATTCAAAAAATGCCAAAATTCAGCATTTGGAATTTATATTTAAATAAGTGTGAGTGATGGAAAATGAATCTATTAGAGATTGGTAATCTTTCATCAGTTTACATCATTCTTTTGTCATGATCAGAAATGCCCACTTGGTAAGTTCTCTTTGTAAGATGCCCACACCCCCAACATAGGATTGTGAGGCCTACTCGATCATCCCACCCCAAGTGACTCAGGGATTCAATTAGTTTCAGAAATAGTTTGCAGTTTTGCCTGAAACTCTGGTCCATGGTTTGACTGAAACCATGGGTGCAGATTGGAATGAATATGCAATGGGGGCTCTTGATTGGAACACACCTATGTAGACTCTACATTCATGGATTCCTGGCATAGACCTTATTAGTTTACTAGAAACTGCGGGAGATGAAGCAACATTAAGAAGTGCCAAAGCAGGGGTGGGGAGCTATGATCCTTTTATGACTTTGGATTTAACTCTCAGAATTCCTTAGCCAGCCATGATAGTTCCTTAGCTCTGGCCTAAAGCATTGCTGATGAAAGATGAAGAGCAAAGCTGATCAAACACAGGTAAGAACCTTTCTTATGGCAGTGAGGACAGTGAAACAATCATACTTCTCCATTCTTATAGCATCTGCAGATAATTGGTGGCTCAGCTGGTGGACGTTCCTGGAAAGAAGATGCTAAGAGATGCTTTGTATAAAGCCTAAAAGAATATTCTCAGCATCTTTTAGGCTAAGTTGCTCAACTATACCAGAAGTTAGATACCAGGTAGGTGGATTGATCTGAAGTGACTGAGAGCTCAGTTATATGAGAGGTGTTTGAGCTACTCAATATGATGAAGTAGACAAAGTCATTGCAGCTATGATTTTGGCCTTCTGGATGCATGCCAATCCTGGCTGGTTAAGGCCATCTTGGAAGTGGCAAGTGGTTGGGTTCATGTGATGGTTAATGCCTCTTTAAGGAAGGGATTGTACCACCCATTTTGAAGTATGTGATGTTGCACTCCATTCTCAAGACTCCATTTTTCCATTTTCCAACCTTCCATCCCAGTATGCTTCCTTTTCACTTGCAGTGACCTCTGCATAAAGCAGATAATATGAATCATTTCCAGTCAAGGTTTAGTCCAGGGTATAGTATCCAAAAACACCACTGGTTATACTTGGAGATGACATATGGAATGACTTGGGATAGAGATAGTGCCACTATCCTGGCCCTAGCGTATCCTTCAATAGTTTTCAATATCTTCAAAAAGTATGATGGTCTCCTTCTGGACAGGTTTCAGGGATGAGAATGGGAGGTGCTCTTTTGCAGTGGTCTCTTTCTTCTGCTGTGGCCAATACTGTGTTGGCAAGAAGCAATAGGTCCAGCAAAACCCCTTAAAATGTGAGGTGCCTCCGAGCTTTTGCCACTCCTTTTTAACCTCACTCAGAAACTGCAGCTAGTCCAGAATGTAGTACTTTACAGTACTTTATGAGCCAAGGTGGTACAGTGATTAGAGTGCAGTACTGCAGGCTACTTCTGCTGACTGCCGGGTGCCAACAATTTGGCAGTTCAAATCTCACCAGGCTCAAGTTTGACTCAGCTTTCCATCTGTCTGAGTAGGTAAAATGAGGACCTAGATTGTTGGGGGCAATATGTTTACTCTGTAAACTGCTTTAGAGAGAGCTGTAAAGCACTGTGAAGCAATATATAAGTCTAAGTGCCATTGCTATTGCTACTGGGAACCTTTCAATTCATCCATGCTATTGCACTGCTGAATGAGCTACACTGGTTCCCAGATTCCTTTCTTTGAGCAATTCAAGGTGCTGGTTGTTTGTAGAAGAGACTGGCTGAACCAGGGGGAGAAGTCAAACAAGAACTTAGTCTAGAATCTCAAAAGTGGATATAAGAGGGTGAAGAGGGTGAAGTCCAACTCACCTTGAATGCCTTTGAAACTTATCTACTTTCATCCAGGTACAAATTGTAAGTCTGAGAAGATTCTTGTGTTTAGGCTTGAGTCATAAAACAACTTACTAAATTCTCCAAGTGTGTGTCTGGTTGTTTCGACCTGACATTATTACCTTTAAAGCCCTATATGGCCCAGGAACAGGTTATCTGCAGCACCATCTCTCCCTGAGGATATTAGTCCATTCTACTATATTGGATAAAGTGAGCACACTCCCAAACCCTTCTCTCAAACAGGTGGATCTATGAAGTGTGTCTTTTCCATAGTAGCCCCAACCTTATGGATCATCTCTCCATTGAAATCCAGCAAGCCCCGCGATTAGCTTTCCAGAAAGCTGTTGACCTAGGTTTCCTTCAGCACTGTGATAGCAACATTGGAGACTAGGGAGCTGTTTAAGTGAATAGAGATTATTGATTGGATGTTGGTCTTTTCTTGTTTTTTTTTGGATTATTTTTGGATTGTTGGATTGTTTTTATTATTGCTGTTAGTTACCCAGAGTTATGTCTTACCACTTTGGCAAACTTTTAAATAAATCAATACATTAGAATAGACAATGTATTCTAACATTAAAATATGACTATATATCTCAGTATAAAAAACACGTTCTGAAAAAAAGTATCCTTGATTTCAAATTATTTTATTAAGGGAACACTTCTCTCTGGGATGCAGACACATCTGTGCAAAGATTGAGATTTAAAAGGCAAAATGCCATGTGGAGTGTGCACAGACTGACAGATAGAATCAGTCAGGAAATCCTTAAAATAGATGCATAGTTCCTGTCCTTGCGCAGCTGCCCTCTGCAGCTGCTGACACATGATCTTGAAAAGAAGACATCTTTTATTTAAGGTAGTTTTGAACACAGGAAATATGCTTGTGCATAAACTGTCCAAAACCCATTTTGCTCTTCAAATTCAAAGCTCTGCAGAATCCTAATGAATATTTACTATCCATGTATTACTAAAAGGAAATAAATAACCCCCCCCTCTCAAAAGTAATTTTAAGAAAGTTTTTAAAAATATGACTTTGGGTGGGTTTTTCCCTTTTAATGGATAACTGAAGCATCTTCCCATGGAATACGTAAGTCAAGTGATCTTTCATTCATTATCAGCAATATCCCTTCTTCTTCTACAGTATTGATCTGTTTGTATTGTCTAATAAAATTCTGAGGCTTTTGCATAAACATATTTCATTTGGGACAATGAACCCTCCTACTTTGTCCCAATTTCAACTCTTTGTTAGTCTCAATTTCTCTAACAAGAAGCTCTGTGTTCTACTCAGCAATTGTGAAGAGCAGAATGAAGAGTCAGAGTAGAAGATTAATAGGAAGAGGATCAGCAGAATAGCTATTTGTTTTAATAGAGTTTAAATCTTCGTGGTCAGATTAATAGTGTTTCAAAATATTGAAGAAAATATTGAAGAACATGGTGGCCTGGCTACAGTTTTGTGTATATTTTTGGAAAATATTGGAGAAAATGTAAAGGGGCAAAAACAATGGATATCAAACTCTATCAGATTTTTAAAAAAGAGGAGAAAAAAATCTGGATAACTCCATATTAGTCATTCTGACAAGATTAGAAAGCAAACTATTAAGCAGTCAGTCTTCAAATACTTTGAAAAAAAACATGCTTGTTCCCATTTCATTAGTAGATTAATGGAATGCTGTAGACATGATATATCATGATTTCAGCAAAATGTTTGTCAAGTGTCCTATGATATTTTGATTAGACAAGAGTGGCTAAAATAAATTTAAGAAGACACTTAGCTGGCCTGAAAAAATATCATACTAGAAAATGTTTATTATTGATTATTCATCATGTTGGTATTTGGTATCAAGCATAATGCTACAAGGTACAGTCCTGAATGCTCTACTCTTCAAATATTTTCTGTACTCATGACTTGTATGAAGTGAGATCGGGAATGTTTGACAACTTTGCAAATTTCATTGAACAAGCGAGGATTTCTAAAAGCCCTAGAAAACAGAAAAAAAGTTCACTACAATCATAATAGACTAGATAAAAGGACTGAAAAAAGTAAAACTTTAACAGAGACAAATCTGAATTAATCATTTAGTAAATAGAAATCAAATCCATACATATAGGATACTTGTCTTAGTAACAGTACCAAGATCTTGAAATAGAACTTGATTGCAATCTATGTAAATAAAAGCCAGAAATGTGATGTGATTATAAGAAAAACAAACTAATTTTAGGCTGCATCAATAAAAGTATGATTTCCAAATCATGGAAAGCAATATTTCCACTTTATTCAGCAGTGGTCAGATTCCAATGTTACATCCAATTCTGGGGCATCCCATTTTTTAAAAAAATAAAAAAACTAGAACAGATTCAAAGAAGATCTGTGAGAATGATTAGAGTTGAAGGGTATATTTTGAATGTTGTTAGCATTTGGGAGCAAATGGATCTTGGGTGAAAACCATCCATCAGAACATAGGCTGTCATGGGTGTGTATAATAGAATGACAACTTGATTTAGACAAGAATGATGAGATTGCCAAGATACAAAAAGATACTTATCTTCTGGAAAAGTAGAAATGCACTCAAATTTATATTGTCTTAAGCCCCTGTCACACTGCACCAATGGATGGAAGGAGGATGTAAAACGGACAGAAACACTTGCCATCCGTTCATTAACGTGATGCATCCGTTCTGTACTCACTGCACACATTTTGCTTCCTCTCTATCCGTCCAGCATCTGTTTATTGACGTTTCATCCGCTCAGAAAGTTTTGAGCTGCTCAAATTGAGCTTGCTCAAAAACTTTCCCCATTCTTCTTTGAGTCGGAAAATGTATCCATTCGTCCACTTCTGCATCTGCTACGCATCCGCTAGGCCATCCGTTCTGCATCCGTTACGCATCCGCTATATCCTAGGCATCACTGCGCAGTCAGTCTCGCGCCAACTCCATCTCCTCTCCAGCGGGTAAACGGACGCAGGAGGAAGCAGAATGGATGTGAACGGACGCTACGCGATGGAGCATGGAAACAAAACATGTAAAACGGAAAAACCTTCACAGAGGGGACCTACTCGGATATTAAGGATGTCTAGAGATGCCTAGAGGATGCAAAGGGAACACATAGGGGAAAACCTATACTGCCTATAAAAAAGGGGGAGCAACACATCTCGATCTCACTTTCAGAACAGCAGCCTGCGGTGCAGACCTCTGCAGCCTTCATCTGACTCTTCCTCTTCCACAACATCCACTCATGTCCACCGTGGATCGTAACAAAGTACTTTTGGCAGCCACCATCCTGTCTGCAACAGTGTGAAGCCATCTACAGGCTCTTTCAACTCTACTACGGAAGAAAAGAGGCGGCCAAGAAGTGTCTGGGAACAAAAGATGGTTTGCCAGAAGAGCAGAGGAGAGACTGTACAACAGCTGATGAGGAGCTCAGGAACGAAGACATTCGGGCATTCCAGAACTTCATGAGGATGCCTCCAGCCATGTTTGACGAAGTTGCGCAGCGGCTGACCACCAGTTTGACCAAGGCAAACACCAACCTCTGGCCCAGCCTGGACCCTGGGCTCAAGGTGGCACTCACTCGCACCCTGCGCTCAGGACCACCTACAGGAGCATGCAGTACGGCTGGAGGGTGCCACACAACACCATCATCATTGTGGTCAGAGAGGGGTGCAGGCCATCATCGAAGAATACATGCTCTCCAGTGCCCCTCCACTGAAGAAGGATGGAAGAAAGTTGCAGAGGCAGTGGTATCAGAGGTGGAACTTCCCCCACCACCATTGGAGGCCATCGATGGCAAGCACGTGGCCGGAAAAGCTCCAGTCAACTCAGGGTGCCTTCTTATCACAACTACAAGGACTTCTTCAGCATCAATCCTCTTCGCCATGGTCGATGCTGACTACAAGTTCATGTACATCAATGCTTCAGGCAATGTCTCATCTTCAGATGCCCAGGTATACAACACCAGTCACCTCGGAGGGGCTGGAACACACAACCTCATCATGGGCTTCCCAGATCCAGACCCCCTGACCAACGACATGCAAGATGTGCCCTATTTCATCATGGGGGATGACACCTTCTTCCCTCACAACCTAACTCATGAAGCGCCTACACCTCCAAATGCCTCACTCGTGAAGAGAGGATCTTCAACTACAGGCCTGTCCAGGCAATGTGGTGGTGGAGAACGCCCTTGGTATCCTGGCCAAACAGGTTCCAGGTACTTCTCACCACCATAGCAGCATCACCCAGACACCGTGAGGAATATCATGGAAGCTTGCTGCATCCTGCACAATCTTCATGCGCACCTGCTCCCATCTTGCAGAACAGGCTCGTGGACCTCCAACAAGGCAATGGGACATGCGAGCCTGGGAATGGAGGCAAGGGCGAAAACCTGATAGACACTGAGGATGTGCAAGGCCCCAACAGAGCCTCATGTGAAGGGAAGAAAGCAGCGCAACCTCCTGAAACACTGGTGCAACTCCCCAGCTGGAGCGGTGGAGGGTAAGACAGGATGATAGATGAGTAATGGATGCTTTCCTTGAGCCTGTCTCATCGCACTGATGAGATTGGGCCATGTATGTTGGGTGGGCTACCAATGAACAGGGCATTTAATAAAGAGTTGTGTTTATGTGAAATGTGTGATGAATGATTACATTATTATTGACAATAAAGGGCCATAAGTGTGGCACCTGGAGGGTGGACATCCAGTCCCACTATGCTTGCACTGGAGGTTTACTATCCACAGCTATTACCAATTCCAAAGGTATCCCTGCCCATCCCACTGCTATCCTTACCCATCCCACAAGCATGCAAGGCTTAAACCATTTCTAAAAGTTTCCACCAAGACTTTATTACAAAAAATAAATGAAGCAAGTGTGTGAAGCAAAGATAATCGTTATTAATAAACAAGCTGTAAAGAAAAATGACCCAAGTCAAGTGTCCAAAGCAAAAATAAAGTCAACAGTAGCCACCCAGTCTCTGGCACTCTTCTCAGTCAGTCTGAGGCACCCCAATTGTCTCAGGGGTGAAGGTCCAGGTGCTGTGGAGGTGCTGCTGCTGAGTGCTGGTCTGAGGCACCACTGGGTGCCTGGCCCGAGGGGAGGCAAACAGGGGACGATGTGTTAAGAAAGCTCTCAGGACAGCTGGCTCAGCCCCGTGATGTTGAGAGCCCCTTCCTCCAATGACATGTGGTGTCAGCCCCAATATCAGTGAAGATATACTGAGGCCGGGATTGGCTGTGGGTGGAGGAAGGAGCAGTGTAGTCGGGCTGTCTGTGTCTGCAGCTGGGTGAGGACTGGCGTCAGTGGCATCGGTGGAATTTGGTGGCATCTGTGGCGGCTGGCATGGGGCGTGGCGTATGTCATTGGTGGCATCAGTGGCACCGGTGGTGTCCGATGATACCTGTGCCTGGACTTGGAAGGCTTCCTGTGCTGCTGGACCTCCTGGTAGCCATAGCCTTGGTAGGGAGGGCCTGTGGAAAGCCTTGGAAGGACAGTGACATCACCTGGGTGAGGAGCAGGCCTGGACTAGGTGGGAGCAGGTTCATCTTTCGGTGGACGATTGTGAAGATTGGTGATCCTGTCCTATATCACCTGGTACTGTGATTTCAAACATGTTCATGAGGGTCTGGTTGACATTAGGTGAGGAAGGGCTTGCAGTTGGAGGATGGGACGTTGGTGTGTACAGAGCTGAGAGAGGACGTCTACGCTGCTTCTGATGGTGTCCCTGATCTCCAGCAGGACAGTGTGGCTCTGCCCCCCTCTGCCTTTCTGCCTTTTCTGTGGAGGTCGAGCTGGGGTGGATGCGCGTTGGGCTGTGGTGGAAGTGCCCTCTCTTGCTCTCACTGCGTCAGGGGGTCCTCCACGTGCTCCGCCACGGGTATACAGGCTGTCGGGAGTCTCCGTCGTGGGCACGCTCCACAGAAACCTGCCTGGAAACAGGAGCTGACTCTTTGCCAGAAGAGACTGGCTCTCAGCAGGCTGCCTGAGAGAGAGGGGTTGTTGAGAGGGCTGCTCCTCGGTGCGCGATCTCACCCTCCAAGGAGCTGCTATTGGCCATCACGTAGGTCTCTCTGTTCCGTCAGCTTGCACCGTTGGCCTGGCCAGGAACTTCTTGAGGTCAGCTTCCCGTACCAGGTGTGCATGTGCTTCCACCAGCCGAGGAGCACCTCCGAAGTGTAGCCCGGCTCTCTGCCTTCTCTCTCCAAGCAGCCTGCTTCCTCTTGGTGTCTCGATAGAGCCTGTGTCCCTTCCACCAAAAAGATATTCATTCTCCCTCAGCCACTCCAGCACCTCTCCTCATGTTCCTCTTCGATTGAGTATGCCTCCTCTACCGTTCACACGTCTGCCTCTTCCTCCCTTTGGCAGGGCCATATGGGCCTCTTCAGAAGTGCTTTGAGGTTTAGGGGCTGCTCCTCCACACAACCACCACACCCAGCAGCAGCAACAACAACGTAGCAGCAAAAGCAACCGCAGACCGCAGCATCAGCAGCACCAGCAGGGACCCAGCAGGACCAGGAGCACCAGCAGGACCAGGAGGATGAGCAGGACCAGGAGCACCAGCAACTACAGCACCACCACAGACCAGAAACCAGGACCAGGACCAGGACCAGGACCAGGAGCACCAGCAGGACCAGGAGCACCAGCAGGACCAGAGCCCAGCAGGACTAGCAGGACTAGGAGCAGCGCCAGCAGAGTAAGCACCAACCAGAGCACCAACACCTGGAGCAGTGCCAGCAGAGTAAAACACCAGCAGAAGCACCAGCATCAGGAGCAGCACCAGCAGAGTAAAGCACCAAGCAGAAAGCACCACCACTAGAAGCAGCATCAGCGGAAGCACCACCTCCAGAAGCAGCATCAGCAGAAGCACCAGCACCAGAAGAGCGAGCCCGGTAGCAGAAGTCCAGCAGAAGCAGAGTCAGGGCCAGGGGGTGGAGGGTGGCCCTGTCCCTCTTGCCAGGGCTGGCAACAGATGTGCTGAGGCTTCCTTTTCTTCACCATGGTTGTTGGGTTGCTGGCTGGCTGGCTGGCAAGCTGTGTCTGGAAGCAGGGTCTTCTCCTCTAAATGGTGACCTGCTTGCGAGCTGCTGTCCCTTTCTATCTTTGGGGCTGATAGCAATGCATCCTCCCTCATGCGCAGTGAACGCTATGGCAATCGCTAGCATCCGCTAGGCATCCTCTAGGCATCCGCTAGATCGCTAGCATCCGCTAGGCTTCCTCTAGCTTCCGCTCTGCGTCTGCTTTATCTGCTCTGCAATCCACTCTGCATCCGCTCTTTCCTTTCCGCATCCACTTTGCTGTGCTCCCCAGATGCCTTGCAGATGTGTCATCCGCTCCCATCCGCTTCCATCTGCTAGGCTTCCATGGAGCATCGCTTTCCATCCGCCCTACGTCCTCCCCCTGTCCGTTCCTTTCCATGTTGTCCGCTCTAGTTATACAAATCGCGGGCACTTTGAGAGTGGATAACAACGGATGAACATTTTGCTCGTCCACTGTGTCGCTTTTTACAAACGTTTTGCATCCGTCGCCAGTGTGAGAGGCTCCTACATCCCTTGCCTCGTCCGTTCTTTTCCTTTCTTTTCCGTTCTGTTTATGCAAATTTTTGCCACTTTTTGGAGCAGATTACAACAGATGGAGCCACCCCCGAAAATTGGGTTGTCCCCTGTGTCCTTTTTGCATACGTTTTGCATCCGTTGGACAGTCTGACCTAGCCTTTATACTTCTTCCACCTCTGTATACATTTCTTTTCTTTTTTTAGGGATAGGTGCATAGAGTTCCAGACAAAGTGGTAGACTGCAGCTACCTCCATTTCTTATCCTAAAAATGTTTGTGGGACTTGTTTGAGATTCAGTGACATTCTTAGAAATAAAGATAACACTGATTATACCACAGGCTGGGACATGTAGATGGGATATATTGTGGTGGTGGAGGAGGAGGAGGAGGAAAGAAAAGAGAGAGGGGGAGAGGGAGAGAGGCCCCTCTCCCCCTCCCCTCTCCTCTCTCTCTCTCTCTCTCTCTCTCTTATACAGGAGAAGCATCTACCAGCAGATCCTGGGCTTAACTATTCATTCCTTCTCTACCCTAGCATGGACTTTAATTTGGGGATCCTACATTAACAACTCAAGACTGTAAAAGAATATCTTTGAGTTAAGCTAAACATTTCTTTTCATTCTGGTTGAGACATTCATTCGTAGATCTCACAGAACCACATTCCTCATTAAAGAAGTAGACTCATATCTGTGCCACAGTAGCTTTGATTAGAACAAAATGCAAAAATGAACCTAGGCACAGTTGGGCAATCTCCCAAAGATTCATTTTTTACTTGGAATTTTAATCAATATACATATGCTCTTATGCACATTGGTAACTAGGTAGGAGGAAAAATCAACCTATAAAGTAAGAAGACAGTTTGAAAAGAAGCAGAGTTTGCTAAACTTTATGATACAGTTTTCAATTAAATTTAAACTAAATTAAAAAAATGCACCCATCAGCAGAAATTGTATGGTCAAGTAAAATCGGCAACCAAACATATCTATTTCACTAAGCAGTTGAAGAGGACACTTGGGATACATGTTACATCTCCTTGTTCCCCTGTCCCATCAATAAATTAAGCTTTAGAAAAAAAATGATTGAGTTCCATGTGTAGAATACATGTCTTCCTCCACAAAAACTTCCAAATCAACCTTGGTTTTTTTTTTGATGATCCAAGCACTGTAAAGGACATTGGAATACTCATCTCAAATGATCTAAGTGCTAGAGCCCACTGTAACTACATAGCCAAAAAGGTATTAAGAGTTGTAAACCTAATCCTACGTAGCTTTTTCTCTGGTAATATCACACTACTAACTAGAACATACAAAACATTTGCTAGATCAATACTCGAATACAGTTCATTAGTCTGGAACCCACATTACGTATCTGATATTAGCACAGTTGAGAAAGTCCAAAAATATTTCACAAGAAGAGTTCTACACTCATCTACTTGTTGCAGAAAACCTTAGGCCACCAGACATGAAATTCTAGACCTAGAAAATCTAGAACTATGCCGCCTTCGGTCCGATCTAAGTATGGTATATAAAATCATACATTGCAATGACTTACCTGTCAATGAATACTTCAGCTTCAACTATAACAACATAGGAGCAAACAATAGATACAAACTCAAGGTTAACCACACCAAACTTGATTGCAGGAAATAAGACCAAACCCCAAAACTTTAACCTTAGACTGTCTACTATTGACCTCACCTCTTTCCTAAGAGGTCTGTAGGGGGCGTGCATAAGTGCACTAATGTGCCTACCGTCCATGTCCTATTGTTTCTTTTATTTTTCTTATATGTACCCATTTCATGTATTCATAACTATGTATATACTTATACTTATTATTTTGTAAACAATTCACAAATCAAATAAAAATTATCTTATGTTACACATATGTTGATGTCATTACCGTGTATGACAAGTTGAGGGGTCAATCACATAATTCTAAGGTCATCTTTTATGTTTTGCCCCCATCCCTAACTGTTGAATGGTTAGATATTATTATTTGTCATGGAGTTGTACATACATACAATCTTCCTTCAGGTAGCATAGGATTATCTTTTCTTTTCTTACTTCTCTGTTCTTCTTTTATTGTTTTATGTGACCTTTGTTCAGTGTTCACATTTTCACAGTTCAATGGCACAAAGAGGAAAAGATGTGTAAGGAAGTTGTGGATTTGCCCTGAACTTTTAAAATTTGCTGTACATACCTTACAGTATCTATTGTTCTGAGGAATTATTCAAGAAACATTGTTTGCAGTTTTGGAAAGAATATCATCTTAAAGAGCGGGATATAAATAGAGGGAAAATAAAACCATAGAGCACTGTAGTCTTCCTCTATCTATGCAGCTAAAGGGGAGCAATAAAACTTTACTTTTATCCTTCAGCTTTGCCTGTTTGCTTCAGATATGGGATGCAATAATTTTCTGTTCAGCATAAAGGTTAAGGATTATTTATGAGCTTCCCTGGGGCTCTGTAGTCAGCAATTGGATTGGCTCTAATCATTTCTCTCTTCATTTCCTGATGCAATTAGGGCTGTTATTTGCTTTATTATGTTTACTTGAAGATGGCACAACAAAACATTAATAGTGATTTGCTATGGATGTTGAAGAAAGGGGGAAACAAACAGGCAGATGATGTGATGGGAACCTCGGAGAATCTCATCTCTTCTGCATGGTGTTAGCTCATGCAGGAGTCAGATGACGATTTCTGGCACCATTCATTCCCTTCAGCCACTTCTGACAGACCTAAAATAGTCTAAAGCTATCCGAGTTTGTGGCTATCACTATATCCTGTGACAGTAAATCCTGCAGTTTGATGAGGAAATGGAAAGATGGCAGTTATCTTACCTTGAATCAGATCAGAATAAAATAACAGAATTATAACAGAGTTGGTTATCTAGTCCAACTCCCTGCACAAGCAGAAGACCCTATAGCATTTCAGACAAATGATTGCCCAATCTCCTCTTAACAACCTCCAGTGATTGAGCACCCTCAACTGCAAGAGACAAATATGGTTAATTGTTTCTCACTGTCAGAATTTTTTTCCTTTATTCTAGGTTGTTTCTCTCCATTTTCTCTTCATCTTCTCTTTATTTCAGGGTGACCAGCAGAATGAGAAAGTCCAAAAATATTTCACAAGAAGATTTCTACACTCATCTACTCGTTGCAGAATACCTTAGGCCACCAGACTTGAAATTCTAGACCTAGAAAATCTAGAACTATGCTGCCTTCGGTCCGATCTAAGTATTGTATATAAAATCATACATTGCATTGTCCTACCTGTCAATGAATACTTCAGCTTCAACCATAACAATACAAGAGCACACAATAGATACAAACTCAAGGTTAACCACACCAAACTTGATTGCAGGAAATACAACTTCAGCAACAGAGTGGTCAATGTCTGGAATACTCTACCTGGCTCTGGGGTTTCTTCCCCAAACCCCAAAAACTTCAACCTTACACTGTCTACTATTGACCTCACCCCTTTCCTAAGAGGTCTGTAGGGGGTGTGCATAAGCGCACCAATGTGCCTACCATCCATGTCCTATTGTTTCTTTTATTTTTCTTATATATATCAATTTCATGTATTCATAACTATGTATATACTTATACCTATTATCTTGTAAGTGATTGACAAATCAAACTAAATAAATAAAATAAAAAATAAAATAAATTTCAGATCATGGAGATTGAAAGAGAGCATTTTACATATAAAACCACAGATGTAGCAGGGTTTTTGTTGTCTGTGGATCTTTTTTCAGAGAGAAGAGTGATTTGGAAAACAAAAATTAGAAATGCTTCTGAAATGTTAAATGCTATTGTGATCTAAACCACACTGTCTCGTTTGTTTTAATAAGCCATACATCCATGGCTTTGATCATTTTTAAAAGCTGCCCAAAAATCCACATTCATTTTCATCTGCAACTTTCCCTAAAGGCCCATTCCCACTGGCCGATGGATGCAAAACGTATGCACAAAGGACACAGCGGACAAGCAAAATTTTGGGGGTGGCTCCATCCATTGTCATCTGCTCCAAAAAGTGGCGAAAATTTGCATAAACAGGATGGAAAAGAACGGAAAAGAATGAACATGGGTAGTAGGTAGCGGGGATGTTAAAAGGATGTTCATCGGAAGCCTAGTGGATGAAAGTGGATGGAAGTGGATGACACCCCCGAAGGGCTTCCGGGGGAGAATTTCAAAGCAGATGCATAGCAGAAGGGGTGGATGCATAGCGAATGAAGTGGATGCATCATGGACACCTATAGGAAACAAAGGGGATGCCGCGCAGATGTATATCGGATGCAAAGCGTTCACTGCGCATGCGGGGAGTATGAATTGCATCAGCTCCGTGGATCATAAAACGATGCAGCACGCACGCAGATCAGCAATATAAGGGGAAAGGCATACTGCCACATACATCTTGCAGGATCAGCCATGGTTCTTCAGTCAGGCAAAAAAGAGGAATCACGCGTGCGCTCTCGTTTCAAGCCCTGGCAAGGTGAAGAAGGCCAGAAAACCAGCATCGCACCCTCCTGCGCACTAGACTGCTGAAAGCGCTGCTGCTGCTTGCATGTGGTGGACCAGCCGCCCAAGGCCCTCAACGCCCTGCTGCTGGGGTAAGGCCTGCTCGGCTTCAAGCCCCTGAAGGCCCTGCCGCTTAAAGGCCCGACTGAAGCGCCGGCTGCTGCAGCACCCTGCCAAAAGGCAGAGAGGCAATGGAAAGGCAGAAGGGCAGAGTGGAAAAACAAGTACACCATTTCCGTGGAGCTATGAGGAATGAGGTGCTGGAAATGGCTGAGGGAGAACGAGTTACCTCTGGAGAAAGGGCACAGACCTGTATTCGGGATTACCTAGAACAAGCCAGGCAGCTTGGAGAGACATGGAAGAGAGACTGGGGTATAAGGACTGGCAAGAATTACTCCTTGGATGGTAGAAGCAACATGCGACACCTGGTATGGCAAGCCTACACCTCAAGAAATGTGGGCAGGCTGCTTGTCAAGCTCACTGGCTGGGAGATTTACATCATGCCATGTGCAGTCCATGGTGAGATCCGCCACCAGCATGAGGAGTCAGCCACTCTTGTAGTTAACCCCTCTCCTCAGATAGCCCACAGACAAGCCAGTCCCTTCCAGCCAGGAGGCCAGCTACCCTATCCAGGCCAGGTTCTTCAGAGGGTCCCACAGCAGAGACCCCCCGGACAACTGCACTCCCTGAGTCGCGCGGACTTGGAGGATTCCGCGTGGAAGGATGACGTCCATGCCTGTACAAAATGGAGGATAAGAAGCAGCACCACTAAGGCCACCCACCCCAGCTCCACGAGGATGCAGGCAGAGAGGCAGTGTGGAGGGCCAGGGACCGACAGTGTTGCCTGGTGCTGGAGATCAGGGACACAAATGAAGACTAAGCATAGAACTCTCTCTCAAGCTGGTCCACTGCAACATATCATCTCTGGACTGGACAAGCCCTTCAATTGACCTACGTGAGCCAGACCCTGCGGGACCTGCCTGAGGCTCAGTACCCAAGGTGATTGAAAGCAGAAGAGTTCACAGCACTTCTGCAACAACCCTCAGGCCCATCGTGAACTCACTGTCTCCAACCAGTCCAGTTGTCTGCTTCTCCACCCCAGGCGATGTCACAGCCCTTTCCATGGCTTTCACACCAGCCCTCACCTACCAAGGCTTAAAAGTACAGGATTTCCCATCAGCAGAGGCAGCCCTCCCAGTCCAGGCCCAGGTTCAATCGCATGCCACAAGACTGCTCGACACTCTCACCCCAGCCTGCACGAGAGACAGCCCCCAAACAACACTCCTCCTTTCTCCACCACACGCAACCGTGAATTGGACAATCTGTCATCAAGTATTGGGCCTAGACATCTCAGTCCTTCGATGAAGGACCTCTCAACCTCATGGGACTGAAGTCAGTTCTCGGGAACAAGCCTTCCTGAACAACACTATCCCCTATTGTCCCTCGGGGCCAAGTTCAACCCCAATGGTGCCTCAGAACCACGCACTCAACGCCACAGCCACCCTCACAGTTCCCTGCCCGCTTAAATAGGCTGAGACCATGAAACCATGACTCAGAGTGTGGAGAATAGTGTCGAGACTGAGTTTGTTTAACTTGGTTAAGTTTATCTTTGCTTAAGACACTTTACTTTGGTTTCATTTTTGTCCTTTTTAATAAAACTGTCATAAAGTTTACTTAAGAAAAGTTTAACTAAAGGTTATTTTTGCTTTAAACACTTGGTTCATTTTTTTTTTTACTTAGTAAAGTGGTTTCGGTGAAAACTTTGAAAAAATGGTTAAGTCTTTGCATGCTGTGGGATAGATTAAGGAAAGTTGTTGGGATAAGATAACCTTCCAATGCGAAGCAATAGTGGGGACTGTTATGGTCCACCATCCCAGCGATCCATTGATTCTTTCCACCCTTTTTATAGCAAAATATCGTTGTCCTCTAGGTGTCCTTCTAATACTCTACAAACATACTCCAGACAACCTAAATATACGAGATACAATTCCCAGATAGAAAAAACGTTTTTGCTCCCATTATTTGTGAATAGCTTTATATACGGAGATTCATCATGCTTACAATCCTTTTCTATTTCTGTGCTACTAACGCTGTGTAGACATTTCATTGTACCCTTTTTGTTTCCCTCCGTCTTTCCATTTTTCAGCTGCAGCGATGTGAGTTGAGGGGATGGCCAGAGGATGCAGAGAGGACTACAGAGGACATTTTAACGGATGGTAATGACATAGAACGTTTTGTTGCCCGATTAAGTCATGGATTGTACATCGTACACAGTGGACAGTTCATGCCGTTCACAAAGTTGTGTGTGGCAGCTCAAAACTTCTTGCGCGGGCATGAAATCGCAGTGGACGGAATTTTGCCTAACAATGAATTATGAGTGTGTGAATTATCCACCTTTTTTAAAAAAAGTATTATTGCTTGGTTTTGCATTGCACTTGCAAATGTATCACCTCTTTTTTGTTTTTCAAAAACTCCCCAAACAGGGGACTTCTTTGGAGAAGCAATGGTGAACTAACAGAATTCCTCTGCAACAGTGGACCCAATGGCTAACCAGCAAAAATTGATATTGTCTTTTGTTTCAGAACTCTTCTCTTGACTCAAGGA
>BHFT01078796.1:0-24969 GCA_004320025.1 Laticauda laticaudata
TGCTTTCTAAAAACATTAGAAAGCAATCGATATACGACTCCCAATCCTCCTCATCAGGGTTAAATGGTGCGGGCGGCACGTAGTTACCGGCCATCTCTCTCGCTCAGTTCTGATCGCCGCGTACTTAGGTCTCTCTCTTCTACGATGATCCCACCTTTGTCGCCAGTGTTCCATTCGGAAATAAGTTGCATGAGACCAGGTTCCAACAACAACTCTTTTATTTCAACAAGTAATGCAATGGTAACGGAACAACAGCCCAAGCCACAGCAGCCCTTCTTATAGCAGCTTGCTCATGGCCTGTGGCCAATGATAGTACTTTGAGTATTCCCGCCGTCCGGCGGGCCAATAGGATTGGTTCCTAAATGGCCAATCTGGGAACGGCCTTTTCGGCCAATTAGCTTAAAGCATTTGGAGTCTACCAAGTTCTATACACAACAATCACTTTTGCAGTTTGTTCATGGTGTATTGTTTCAATGGCTTGGATAAATTTCTTACCAAAGCCCTTTTGTATCAATTGCAGTAAAATAAATTGCCAACTCACCTTGTCAAAAGCTGCAAGGATTTTGATAATCTTTCCGTCAACTCCTTCCTGTAAATCACTTTACTGGTATATAGTGAAACTATTCAGAAAGATAAATAGTATTCTAACTTTTCATTTTCATTTCAGATGCTGAAATGTGCTCCCTTATCATGCTCTTGCCTTTTGGAACAGCACATGGAATAAAGAAGAAAGAGTAAGGTAAAGAAAGCAAGAGGTTGAGTAAAAGAAAATGAAATCTAACTAAATCTAGTTCACATTAATAATATCTATTTCATTTCTACATATACCCATTCACCCATTTTAAATCATTTTCTTTATACCATATCACTTCTATGCATTTCTTTATGTATTGTCTTTTGAATTTTAAACTTCTTTCTTGTTTTGTTTCCAGGATTTCACAAACTCCAACAACTGCTTTTTCTATGTTTGGCTATCACTACCCATTCACTTTTCCTTCATATACATGGGAAAAGGGAATACTTTGTAATCTCTTCAGATCCTGAGTGAAGAGTATAAACATAAATATATTGTTGTGACCAAGACATCTCAAAGTACTTCTTTACTACTGGCAATTTTACTTTGTATTTAATCCCATTTCTAGTCATTCTTGACCAAATTTCTATGGAGATACTCAGTCATCTAGATCATGGAGCATATTCTTATAAACAGTCAATTTCACCTATTTTAACATATTTGCATTACCTTCAATAAGTTAAATATTAACCATAATTTCAATATAACTATCAAGATTTACATATCTTTAAATGTCTCTCCTCTTTGTATGACTACCTAGATGCACCAGCTAAGTTTGCTGTTGGGATAGAAGTTGCGGAAAATTAGGAACAGAAACATGCATTCAAAGCCTGCTAAATGAGTCTTTTTTAAATTGAAATTCAACCTATTTTTTCTTCAAATAGTCATTCTATTTTGATTCCAGGACCTTCTTCACCTTGTAGATGTAATAAAGTAGAACACATGATACCTGTGAAAAATAGGAAGAGACAGGTAATGATTCCTTCCAACTTTCTAAACCATTTAATTTAATAACTTTGGATACAGATCTTGGAATGATTGTTCTCTGGGTAACACTCTAAACTGAAGTAAACTGAATCTTGGAATAATTGTAGTGATTTTGTTTAATGACATAGATAAGATACAATTCTATATTTCATCTTAATATTCCAAATACATCATCATTTAGAATAAATGAATTTAATATTTATGCCAGTGAACAGCCTTCATAATTGTTTGGTGAGACTGAAGTAGATGTATATGTTAAGCAAAGGACAGCCACTATTAAAATTGGTCCAGTAGCACTCCAACAGCCAGCAACTATTACAGTGGAATTAAAATGGCATTAACAGAAGCTCTGACAAGTTTTTTCTTACTTTTTGCAGTTATTGCTTGTTCAACTCAGAATGAGTTGTTGGGTAAGGTGGAGTTTAAAAAATTATGATTATTCAAAAGACTACAGCCACCATTAGTCTGCGTTGAAGGTGATAAGGCTGCCATTTTTCCAGCCAATATATATAATCATTTAGGACAAGCCAATATATATAATCATTTAGGACATGGCAGTAGCTAATATACCAACAAAGAATTTCAAGGTTTTGTTTATTTAAAAAGAAGATATTCAAATTCCAAAGATAGGCTTTTGGTAAATTTGGCAGCTTCTCCTGTTGAAAGAACACCTGTATTCCATTTTGAAACAACATGAAAATACCTCAGTATAAAATAAACAAAGTTTCCTTGATTAGTTTCCATCCATCGTTTCTTCTCTTGCCTTCTTGTGCTTTCATTTTTATAACTTTTCTTCTGTGCCCATTTTTCTCAAGATATTCTCTATTTCACATTCCAAATTTCTCATCATCCTTGTAGCCTTCAATAATTTCCTCCATATTTTATCATAAATAACACAATCAATCATGGCTGGAAATTTATACTCATTTGTTTACCATCTTCATACCTCAGTGAACCTAGACTTAACTAAATCTTTGAAACAAATAGGTTTTCTAAGCAGATACTCAGCAACATTCACAATCCTCATTCAGTCTTAGATTGCTAAATTGGCCAATGACTTTTATGCTCCCTCATCTTGCTCCCACTCATCTATTCACATCAGCTATTTTTTTCTTCTGTATATTACATTTATTCCAAAATTTAACCCTAGTTTTTCTATATCACTATTCATTGGAGCAGAACATACAACTATTACCAGTTATGGATTCCTAATTTCGCTTCACAACCCTCAAGATTACACAAAAATTCAGATTCACCTAATAGCTTTTCCATTCATATTAAGCCTTCATTCTAACTTTTTACAAATATTCAAAAATTCTACTTCATAAGGTTAGGTCACCCTGATTCATATCGACCACAAATTTAGTTTTCCTTTGAGTTTCACAGACACCCTTTAAAGGTTAGTGAAAGGCTGAAAAAAATAGAAGGGAGAATGGACAAAATATTGAAGAGATAGCAGTTTGGCAGTTTATCTCATAAATGAAAATTTAATCCAGATAAAGTTGGGAAGAAATATTTCAAATCGTGGAATGGGATTTTATAGTGAATTAATTAACCCAGTATAAATAAGGTTGAGGAGAATTCCTTTTACAGTTTCGAAGATTCTATATTTACCCAGCCTATCTTAAACAAACCTTAAGAAAAACTATGTATTTCTTGTTTCCCCCTGATCTAACCTAGGTAAATGCTGCTTCAGACATTCAACATACTGTCCTTAGTTCATTCATTTCATTAATTAATTTGTGTTCTCTCAATTTATTTTTTTACATTCAAATTCACAATTTTATGCTATAAACCAGGGCTGTCAAACTCACAGAATCATGTTATCATCACATGACATATTGTGATTTTTTCCCCTTCATTAAACGGTGGATGAGCATGGCCAGCATGTGATGCATCTGGTCGGTGGGCTGCAAATTTGATACCCCTGCCATAAATGAACCACATTAACTTCACTTTGAAGAAAAATTCTAGGCAAAACATTCAAAACATTTTCATAGAATACTATGACCTTACCACAGTTCATGATTACTTCTATACTATAATAACCATTTTATGCTGCACACTCGCTGAACCAGTTGTTACACCAGTTGAATCCCATCCCTGGATGAGACTTAGGAAAAATAAATAGATAAGAGAGAGTTGGCAGACAAACAGACAGAAATATCCAAATTAGTATGGAATAGAATATCATATTTCCCAAAACTTTTCTTTTACTCAAGAACTATGCTATTAGAACAAAAAATACACTGATATTTTAAAAACAAATTATCATATCCAAACTCTGTTAATTCCAAGTCTGGAAAAAATTAGAAGTTCAAAGTACCTATATTAATAATGACTCTTGTAGAAAAAATAGATGACTAATAAATATCAGGGTAGCAAAAAATGTGCCAGCAAAATGCATGGACAATCTGTTGAATATGGCAATTTTCACAATTTTAGTAATTTCTAGTCCAATATAGTCATTTACAAACTGAGCCAGACTGTACTAAACTATCCAGATATGTGTTAATATGCAATAAAAATAAATTAGTTAAAAGTGTGATTTTACATATGGTTACTAAGAAATAATTATAATTGAATTTGTGCTCAGTTGAGTTTGTGATCCCATTAAAGATTCTGTGTGGGGCTCTGAATACAGCTGCTTCCCATCATAAATGCTTTAAAACAGGAGTGTTGTGTGTGCAACTTGTGCTGAATTCCACTTTTGTGGCCTCCAGGTTCATTTTGGCCCAAATCATGCAACCAAAATTGACAGTTATTCCGCAACTAGTAATGAAACTGCTGGAATTATGCCATCTATTTTGCAATGAGCACCTTTGAAGCTCATGAAAAACTCCTACTCACTTCAGTGATATCATTATGACATCTATGATGCTTTTGAACATCCTCGTGCAATTTCAAAAAGCAAAAATATGCATCCCCTGTCCAAAAAAACACTACTCTCCTTATGCCCCAATATTTTTCCAACAAGTGGGAAAAGAAAGTTCTAATCAAAGCCAATACAAAGATCTGGAAAAGTAATATATCTTCAGAAAGAAATCATTGTGGGACTGTACTAGATTTACAAGTCTAGGTATACTTTTATTTTAAATTGAGAAAAATCTTATGTCATGGGTATTAAAAAATACTGTCCTCATTTCGCTTTATGCAATGGCGAATTTTGCCTTATGCAATGCACCTCCCTATTTGGCATAAGGGTTTCAATGCCAAATATAAAAAGAAATTCCTATGGGTTTTTTTCCCCTTCTAATTTTTATTTATGTAGATGAAGAATTTTCTGTAGAGATTTTTTAAAGGAACTTTTATGGGTAAAGTTTGATGTTCCAGCATTTATTTAGTTAGAAAACAGAACAGAGTAATGTAAGAATGGTTCATCTTTTCATTTTACCATATTTTTCCTAGTCATCTGCAGCTTATCTGATTTTCCATACTTTACTTAAGGGAAGAAATCGGGATTCAGTTCCTATTTGGTCATTCCCATTCACATAGTCAGTGGAGAACTTTGAAAAGCTGTTTGTGTTCCTGGCTCACACAAGACACTCTGCATAAGATCTCTCAGATCAAATAGTACAGACGAAACTTGAATATCACTCAAAGTTTCCAGTTATGGCCACTTTTTACACAAAGGTTAACTGTCATTTTGTCCATTGAGTAAACCTACCCATGTTTTGCAACACAAGTATGCCTCTCACCATCAAGAACTTTATTCCAAGTGCCCTCTGCTGACTGCAAAAAAGCATTGTAATTTGCCAGGTATCAGTGAGGCTGGACCTTCGGGTATCTCTAAGGATAAACGAAAATTAACTCTGTTCATCTAAATGACTTTTACTATGCATGTGAAGCAGTCCCACTGCAGTTGTACCAGATCAGTTATGAATTATTCAGTTTCAAAATACACATGTGGCAATTGGCGTCTTTTAATCACATGCATAATTCATAAGGCATCTGTTGTACATTTTCCCTTTTAAGGGGTGTGTGGGGTAGGCAGACTGTGTAAAGACAGCAAGTTTCAGACAAAGATATGGGATGGTTTCTTTTTTAAAAAAAAAAAAACCNGGGGTAGGCAGACTGTGTAAAGACAGCAAGTTTCAGACAAAGATATGGGAAGGTTTCTTTTAAAAAAAAAAAACCAGTCCTAGCTTTTGAGTTTGTTTCTAGGAGAGGTCATGGGAAAGAAGAAAAGAGAAAAATAATCTATAACAAAAATAGATGTCAATTTGTTAATTCCTCACTGTAAGAAAGAAACATTCTCCAGGTAATTGGTTCTGCACAAGCTAACATGTTTCTATATTTTGTTTGTTTGTTTGCCTAATTTATACTGCCACCCAACTCACACAAAAAGTGTCTTTCTCCAAGAAAAACTTAAGTAAAAGACAAAAAGATTTACATAGTCAGAAGATAATTCATTTAGGAATTTGTTACTATCAATGTGAAAGTGAAAAGTTCAGCAAATGTTTTCAGCTGCTAGGTATTTATTCACTGTTTCAGACTGTATTAGTGAATGTTAATTATAGATAATATTGATGAGATATGCTTTTATTTGTGAGTGAGAAATCTTGTATTGTAATGCTTTCTTTTCTATTCCTATTTTCTATTCCCAGTAACCAGTTTGACTTTTTATCAATTTAAATTTCATAGTTTTTAATCACTTGAAAACAATAATTAAAATAATATTAATTAAAAAAATCAAGCAAGTAGGTAACAACAAAATTCATTGTATTATAGTTTCTATATCTCACTTATATAGAGTAGGAAGAACAAGGTAACCACTAGTCTATTCCTTCTATGTTTTATTTAGAAATAAAAAGAAGCAACAGTAGAGTGGATTTGGCAATGGTGGAGAATATTTTGTACATTCTATTTTGATAATGGGCATACCAGCAAAGAATAAAGCACGATGTCCTTAATTAATGTAGAATGGAAATATTTCTGCTAAAATATAAAACTAGAGTTTGAGTCTAAAAGAAATTCCCCAGCAATCTTAAAAGAAAAGAAGAGTTTCAGAATACTTTTCATCATATGGCCATACTGTCCATTCCAATTCGCAGATTTATTCTTTGACATATAATTATTGTTAGATCACACTTATATCAATAGTTTCTACAAACTACACTGATAGCTAAAAATATCTAAAACAGAAAATGTATACCTGAAACATGTAGGAAAGCTAATACTGTAGCTTAATAGAAGTATGCAAATCATCCAGTATCAGATCTGTGAGGTTCACAACTATTATGATTCAATTCAAAATTTAGATTTGAAGATGATAATGTATCATTTCAACCAATTTGACATTCATAATTCCATCTGATAACTATCTGATTATTTGCTGCAATGGGAAGTGTTTAAACATTGACAAACTAACAGGCAGGTCTCACTAGCCTTTCCTGAGAATTATCTGCTACTTGATTATATATATAGCACACTATGGTGTAAAGGAACTGTCTATATTATATACATAACATTTCAACAGTAAACACATTATCCACTCACACAATAAAAAAGTGATATATTTCCCACAAATTCCAACAAGTAAAAGAATGATTGTTTTGTTTTGCTTTGGGTGTAACTTAAAACAGAATTAAAGATAATAAAAGGGGACTTTAAGAGCTGAGAACTATATTGAATACAGACACTAAGTGTATTAAGTTGCTTGTCTGCTGTGCTGCTCCTGGCTGTTTCTTAAGCCAACTTCAGAAATTCCAGTCTAGGCTTTAATAGAGTGGCAGTAAATGGAGTATGGCATCTGCAGGATCTGATAGTTATTTTTACCTCCTTCTTTGGTTTCCCATCCTTGCAGGGAAGACAAGCCTTTCATGGAACAGGCTACCAATGCCAGAATTTTCTTTCAAGAATTGTTCCCTTTGCATTCATCCTTGTCTCTTTGCTTTCTTTTCTGCACATTGAATGCCTAGACACTGTCTTCCCACATTATGTCATTTCATACTAACCCTAATCTTTTCTTCCAACTCCCATCCCACCCCTAATGATAAGGGAGGGATCATTGTTCTAAGGCTATGATAAACACTAGGAAAAAGGTTATGGTTTTGTTCCAACATTCCTATAAATCAACGTAAACTTGTAGCATGGAAGAAATGATACTTCAGCATCATAGAAAGTAAGCAGCAATATTCTGATGTTTCCACTTAGACATCTGTAAAGAAAAGAAGGGAAAGGAATATTAAAGTTTTGACAGAGTGATGGGAAAGCAAGGGAAACTTATCTCACCAGAATTTGGGCAGAAATAAATGGTATCTACCAGTGATATAGAGTTGAATGGAATATGAGGTTATAATAACCATTGAGGTCAAGCATTATTGAATCAGAAGCAAGTTTATTAAAAAGTGGTAGCTATTGACCAGAATAAGCATGGATGAAATAGCTGCAGAGGGATGCAACCAGCTGCTAGAAGGAAGAGGATATATCCAAAAGAGAAAAATGTAAATCCACAATAGTTTCAGCAAATTAGGCTTAAGAAAGAACAATTAAAATTTTGTGTCTTGCTCTCTGTCCAAACGAATACACCTAAACAAAGTTTAGGAAAAAGAATGAGAGGAAAAGTAGCATCACCCAAACATTGCGATAGGCAAGATATGGAGATAAGAAACACTATTGATAACTATTATTGATCCTATCCCACTACACAACATTTTGCTGAATTTTTCCAATACAATAAAAAAAAGCTGCAATAAAATTTGAGATTCAGCAAAATCAGATTATGAAATCTCCAAATCAAAATTGAAAGGATTCAACGTTAACTGACTTGATTAAGCAGTGAAGATCAGTTCAAAGATTCAATACTGGAACTTAGTTGTGGTGAGTACAGTAATTCAATCAAATTATCTTTGACTTAAAAATACCTTCACACAACCCTACATCATAAACTTCATGGCTAGACTTTTCAAAGTTTGATACCTGGCTTTTTAACTTTCTGATTCAATTCCAATTGCATCTTATTTTGATCACTGACCATGTATAAAAACAAAAGGTACCATGTGCATCAGATATCAATCACAGTATGAGCTAGCTCCAAATTGTACTACGAATGATAAATAACTGCCAAATATGACATTCACTCAAAATAATCTATGTAATTATGAAAGTGATTTTCTGTTATTATTGATTTTGTATAAAAGTAAGCAATATAAAATGAGTTGGACCAGTGGAGTCATCTCCCAGTTTAATCTGGTTCCTGCAACCTGTAGGAGTTTTTATTTTCCAAGAATCAACAGTATTAAGTGACAACAGTGACAAGAAATAATATTAATAGGGACTTCCGGTTTGGATCTCTTCAGCGACAGACCAAAATCCACAATCATGAGCAGTTTCAATCTGCATTCGCCACTGGAGTTCCCTGATCTTTTGGATTCGGGGCTGAAGCCACCCCATAGAGGTGGTGAAGAGGGGGAAGATTGCTAGCTGAGTGGAGGGGAGCCGCATCTCTCCTTCTTGGCTTGTATAAACTCCCTTTCCCAAAGGCAGTTGCAGCGGTGGTCAGAAATGGCCACCTCAAAGAAGAACCCGACTGGATAAGATTATGCAGGAGGAAGACAAAGAAGAAAGCAGGACAGACCAGGCTAAACAACAGAGACATTAAGCAAGGTACCCTGAATCTAAAAGACCTAGAGGGATACTTCTGAAATAAGATCTTTAGCGGAGAAGAAGAGAAAAAAGGAGGTTAAAAACCCTTTTATCTTTATATTGACAATCAAAATAGTATGGAAAGAAATTTATATTAATCTATTTTGACATAATAGCAACCTTAAGCTGAAATCTAAGTGTCAAAAAGGAATATAAGATTTTTTCTTATCATCTTAAGCCCTAAAAGAGAAGATAGGGAGGCGAAAGGTGGACTTGGAATAAAGGAAAAATGGAGTGCACCTGGAAAAATAAAGAGGATTAAAATGAACTTTGAAAAGACTCCCGAGGATACATTGTAACTGAAATCTTATTAAAAGAACAGTAACCCAAAGAAAGGAAAGTAAAGGTAACAAGAAGAAACATCTGGGATCATTTGTGATTTAAAGAAAAGTTTTTAGTATTGGTTTTCTTTTTTTTCTGTTTTACTTAAAGTCAATTGGGTGTTGTTCAAAAGTGTTTTAAAATCCATCAATCCCGGAGGAATTGAAGAGTCTTAAAAAACAGAAAGAAGATGCAGATAGAGGAGAGACTTTGGCTTCGTATTTGAATTTTGAATGGAGTCCTGAACTATGCAGAGCAAAAGGAAAAGCTTCAAGACCAAGAAGAAGGGTGGGACAAAGATGAACCATTTTCAATTATCAATAATGCAAAGTTGGTAAAAAGGGAAAAAGGGAACAGCCAAAAAAGAAAATAGTCTGAAAAAAAGTATAATAGCAAGGAGAAGCAGAAAGAAAACTACAGAAGGGAAAATAGAGAGAGAAGGTATAAAAAAAGGGATGAGAAGAAGGGAGAAGGGGGGAAAGAAAGTAAGGGGAAAGAACTTGTGAGGGACAAAAACAGGAAATAAAGAAAAAGGGGAAACGTATTAGGATTAAAGTATTTGCTCAGCTAGAAAACACCAGAAACAATGGTTAAATTTAGTTAAAAGTGAGGATTCAGCAAAGGTAAAAAGATAGTGTTGTGACAATAGAATACTGTAATGAGTTAAAATGAAATAAGTAAATAATCATTGTAGTGCTTTTAAAGTTGTAGCAACGTAGCAAGTTGCAAGTTAAAAGAGCAGGAATATTATGTGACCTGAAATTCCTAAAAGACTGTCAATCATTTGGAAGCCGCACTCTCAAATAGAAAGATCTCCACACCACAAGCCAGGCAAACACCTGGGCAAAACAGACTGCCTGATACCTCCAGCTCAAACACACCCCAACAGGCACCCAGATGAAAACCTGCTTTCTAATAGATAATAGCCACATTTTCATGCGAAGCCAAGCTGCACTGAAAGCTCCAATAGAGGAACACAGATGTTGCCAGCCAATCAAAGACCACAAAACAGACAGAGAAAAACCAGAGACACAATCAAACAAACTCCAAGTCCAATAAACACAGACAATGACATGGATAATACCCGAAGGAACTGAAACTGCATTCATATATACATATATATATGTTTGTTTTTTAAGTTTTCGTGAGTACTTACATGAATGCAGTCAGCTTCCTCGGTTATCCCACGTCATTGTAGTGCTTTAAAGTTGTAGCAACATTTCAGCAGAATCTCAGTCTGCCATCATCAGGCTTTGTATGAGTCGTATGTGGTCAGCTATCACACGGCCGTTAGTTTTAAATTTGAGGTTAGCCTACTGTTGTCCCAGATGGTTTTTTCTACATCCTGATTGGTGGGAGTTTGGTCTGTGTTTTTGTTCTTGGAGTTTGTTTGAAATCGCGTGTGAAAGATGGCTATTATCTATTAGAAGCTAGGTTTCATCTGGGTGCCTGTTGGGGTGTGTTGAGCTGGAGTCTGGGAAGTCTGTTTGTGCCCAGATGTTTGCCTGGCTTGTGTGTGAGAATCTTTCTATTTGAGAGTGCAGGCTTCCAAATGATTGACAGTCTTTTTAGGATTTCAGGTCACATAATATTCTGCTTTTAACTTCCAAATGATTGACAGTCTGGTGAATCATCTCTTCTATTCATCTTTCAGGTCTTTTTCAATCTCTATGGCTTCTCTGATGATTCTGTGGCTGGGTTTCTATAGTTGGTAGGGTATTAGTGCCATTGAAGTTGATGTTTGACCTGTTTATTTTCATGTGTTGGACTAGTGAGGAGTGTGTTCCAGCTTTTTTACTGCATTTTTGTGTTCATCCAGCGGGTACTTATTCTTCTATTGTCTGTCCAATGTATGTGCCGGGCATGATACACAGGGACTTCGTATATGCCTTGGTTTTCCAGGTCAATGTTGTTTTGGGGTTCTAAAGGGGCTGCTGTTAATTTAATTAATTTAAAAAAACACACATATATGTATATATATAATATATATATATATTATATATTATATATATATATATATATATATATATATATATAATATATATATATATATATATATTAGTTTTTTTTAAGCTCTCGCGGTACTTACATTTGTTGTGTTAGCTTCCTTCGGGTATTATCCCACGTCATTTATTCTGTTAAAGTTGTAGCTCATTGTAGTTCTGTAAAGTTGTAGCAGTTTCAGCAGAAATCTCATCTGCCTCATCAGGCTGTTAGGCTGGATTCTATTGCACATATGATGTTCTGTTGGATTTTTTGGGTGCTATGGCATAATTAAATCCTTGGATAAGGACATCTGTTTCTGTTTTGTGAGTTCTCTGTTGGAAATTGTTATATATTGTTTCAGGTGTTGTGGTGGGTTATTGAGAATTTTCTTGTCATTTTCTAATTTTTTTAGTTTCTTTGTGAGTTTATCATTTTGTAAGTGCTTTCAGTTTCAGCTCTCCAAGTTGTAAATTGTTTTAATCCTATCCCAAAGTGAGGTGGATTTTGCTGCTCAAATTCTAGGTGTAGTGCTAGCAAATCTTTGTTAATTGATCTAATTGGAATTTTTTACTGTGAACTTCATTTCTGAGTAGAGCCAATTCTGTTCTTTCAGGATACATTTGGTAGCTGCTGTGTGCTTATGAAATGTTAATTTGAAGCAGTTGGTGTTACACTGTTGTCTCTGCAGCTGCATAGGATTTTAGGTCACTAGTATTCCTGCTCTTTTAACTTCCAGTTTCTCTAGCTCTTGATCTGGCTGTTTATTTCTCCCCGTAGAGGTCAGATATTTGTTTTTTTAAGCTCTCGCGGGTACTTACATTTGTGCTGTTAGCATTCCTTCGGGTATTATTCCACGTCATGTAGTTTGTTAAAGTTGTAGCTCATTGTAGTTCTGTTAAAGTTGTAGCAACGTTTCAGCAGAATCTCATCTGCCATCATCAGGCTTCTGTGTAGATGTGTGTCTCACAGTTCCTCTACACAGTTCCTCTACACATCTACCAGAAGCCTGATGATGGAGATGAGATTCTGCTGAACGTTGCACAACTTAACAGAACTACAATGACGTGGTAATACCCGAAGGAACAAACGCACAAATGTAATACCGCGGAGTTATAATATATATTATGATGTTTTTTTTATAGCTCTGCGGGTACTTACATGTGTGTTAGCTCTTCGGGTATATCCCACGTCATTGTAGTCTGTAAAGTTGCTCATTGTAGTTCATTGTAGTAAACTGATGATGCAGATAATTCGCTAGACTGTACACTTTAACAGAACTACAATGGCTACAACTTTAAAGAAAACTACAATCGACGTGGGATAATACCGAAGAAGCTAACAGCACACATATATATGTATATATTATATATATATATATATGTGTGTGTGTGTGTGTGTGTGGTGTGGTGTGTGTGTGTGGTTTGTGTGTTTTAGAATTTTCTTTTTACATTTTCAAGGGGAAATACCAAGCAGAGTTTGATTAAAATAGATACATGATATAAAATAGATATTAGAAATTAAATGTTATAATTTTAGAATGCAAAATTCAATGTTTAATGAGATTTCATATGATATAACAATAGATTTAAGTGTTGCACTTCGATTGCAATGTTGGAAGAAACATGTGAAATTGTAATCAAGACAGATGAAGTATAAATACATGAATAAAAAGATATAGAAATTAGTAAAGAAATACAGTTGAATAAGAAGAAAATGAGATAATCATAAAAGAAAATTAAGAGAAGTAGGAGAAATTGTGAGAAGTTGGAAAGAGTAATAAGATATGAATTGAATACATAAGATGAATATGCAATTGAAACTGTGTCTGTATTGAAATGTGATAACCCAAAACGATGCTGTACTCAAATAAGATGTTTTATTTGTTTTGTTAAAACTCAACAAAACTTTATTTTAAAAAAAGAAATAATATTAATAGCATAATTCTTTAATTATATCCAAAGATTGCTTCCACTGTTCATCTCTTGAAAAGGCCACTTTAATCCTCTTTCCTGAACTCCCAATTTGAGTTTGCTGTTTAAACTGTACACACACACACACACACACACACACACACACACACACACACAAAATTCCATGGTCAGTAATGTATAAATCTTTCAATTATTGATCCAAGGCTCATATCATTCAAGTTCTCCTAGATGGGTCAATCCACTTGGAGAAGATGGACTTTTCTTTCCAGGTGATAGTCTATTTCCTGAGGGGTGAATCTTAATGAAAAAAGTATGCACTGCAAAAGACCAGGACAAGTGGGGGGACAGGAAGAGAAAAAGTTTAAAATAAGGATACAATTTTTAAAAAATAGGAATGATTGCTTAAGGTTGAATATATTGGCTAGGTATTCAACAATATAATGAATAACAAACCAACATTAATCTGTCTACCACTCTCTTTAGTAATACAATTTTTATATGTTTATTTGGAAAAAAATACTTATTGAAATGAAAAATTAACTCCAAATATGCATCATTGCAGACTATGCTGTGGGAAGAAAGGAAAAAAACTAAAGACAAATGATTTGGAGACTATGCATGAATAGATAAAGTGTAAAAAGTAGGGACATAATTTTTGAAAAAAAAAAACCCAGAANTGTAGCCAATGACAGTTGTTTAATTTTGCCGCCTTCCCGCGGCTGCAGGGATTGGTTCAAAAGGAACCAATCCCTTATCGTTCTTAGCAGCCAATGGGAATGCATTATTTGAAGCCGGTTATTTGCATACAGAACAGGGTAGAAAAAGACTTACACTGCACACCCCTTAAATAGGCCAGTCTGATCTTCATCCCTAGTCTGAACTTTCTGCTGCTTTTCTCAAAGGGAGGTCTGTTGAAAAAAAACAAAAAGATATGCACTAAAATAATCACTTGACCTCAAATAACTTTACAAATTATTGTCAGAACTAGTTTATGCCAAGTTTTGATATTACTCCTTGTTGGACTGATCTTCATATTTTGCCAGATAGATATTCTATATAAATATCTTCATAATACTTCCTCCATAAAAGAATCATTCCTTCCAGTGGTGGGATTCAAATTTTTTTACTACCTGTTTTGTGGGTGTGGCTTGGTGGGCTTGGCAGGGGAAGGTTCTGTAAAATCTCCAGTCAGAGACGGTATTTGCTGGTTCTCCGAACGACTCAAAATTTCCACTACCAGTTCTCCAGAACTGGTCAGAACCTGATAAATACCACCTCTGACTCCTTCGTAGAGTGACTCTTAGTATATCATAAATGTGGTACAATAATAATAACCTCTTTGAAAAAGATTAGATATGCTGAAATACAGTGATTGATTGAAGATTATTAGCAAGTTTAGCTGTTAACTATGGATTTGAACTGGGTTTTCTATATTTAATCTGATTGCATAGCAGGAAAAAAAACTGTCTTCACCACCTTGTGGTGAAATATCAGTGACAAAAATGTGAAAAAAATGTGATTATTAATGCAGTTAGGATTGTCTTTTTTATTTATTTTTAACTGTTGAAAGCAATAAATCTGTTAAGTTATTTCTGTTCTCATTTCATTCTCATTTATGAACAATCTCTTTGGAATATTCATAAATATCTTGTTGTTAAGGTGAGTGGACTAGAAAAGTCAGTGGAAATGTTTTTTAAAAGCATTAGCAACTTCAGGGTCTTTTCTTTAGCTCATCAATAGATGAGTCCTCCTGTATTTTCATTTCAAAAAGGTGTCAATATTCTGAATATAAGTGGTTGGTAATTTATCACACGTAGTATCAGAAAGCCCTTCTGTTCAGGCATTCATACCATTTTGTTACACAAAGATACTCCAGTCTGATATTCCTGCTCGTGTAACAATTTTAAAGAATTCTTGAAGTTCTTAGTACAACCTTTGTTGACCTTCTGCAGATGTCTTTCTCTACTAGGCAATTGATTTTATTTTCTTTTTTCTCCACAGCTTTTTCCTTTGGGTGGTCAGTTTAACATTTCACTCCCCTTTTCATTGCATTTTGGGAATGATAGAAAGAAATGAACAGAGGCTGGAGTCTAATGGCTGTTCAATTTATTGCACAGGCAAGGAGGTAAATAGTTAGAAAAGTGGCAATGGTTATTTATTTGCTGATTAAGTAGACCTACCCAACCAAGCAAATTAGTCTTTTCTGTTATTGTGATCATTTTATGGTTATGTTGTGGCATGGTTTAAGCCCGGGTTAAAATTGTCCTAGTTCATTTTTTGTTTCAAAAAAGCTAGCAGTGCATCTCTATCTTGTTATTCTTGATTAAGTTGTTAGTCCAGTTGTCCCAAATAAGTGAATCTATTTCAATTATAAGTGTTACCAAAAGCAGGCAATATCTGATAGCATTCATTATCAATTCATTGATAATTGATTGATAATTGACTGATAATTGGCCTCAAGCCTATACCACAATATAGAAAAGGATGCCCTACAGTGGCTGCATTTAGGGTCTTCTAGATAAAAATGACCAAGCTCAATTGATTTTTATTCGGACATACTGCCTTATGTGAAGCCATAACTCTCTGGAGAAGGCTGTAACAGTGGGAAAAATAGAAGGAAAGAGAAGAAAACCAACTGCAAAGTAAACAGGACTCAGTTGCAGTGATGATAACTGCATTGTTGAAAGACCTGAAACACTAGGCAATGACAAAAACTATCTGTGGGATCATTAAGATTTTGACAATAATTTTATGGTAAATAATCAGTCAAACAATCCAAACTCATTTCAGAATTTACTTTGCAGGTACCATCTTTATCATATATAATTGTGTAGAGGTAGTCCTTGGGTGATGTTCCCAAAAAACTAATCTTATACAAAAAATAATTATACCTTTTTGTATCCCCCATTTTCTCTTTAACAAATGTCTATGCATCCTATCTTAATTGATGCAGTCTGTTTACTTCTTAGAGTTTTCAAACAGGAAACCTTAGTATTGGACACATAATATTTACAATCTAACTTTATTTTCCAAAGTCTTTTGAAAAAAAAATGCCTGGGATGGAATCTTTCATTTTATTTACTGTGATCTCATTTATCAGAATCAGTGATGTAGAGCCAGATTGTGCAGGTATAATTGTAGGCAATACTATTGAAAATCTACATATTAAGATCACAATCTATATTTTTGTATCAACATTTAATATGGAAATTAGACAATGGTTTGAATCATCATCAATATTTTTACAGCTTTCAAATAACAGCTAATAGAAGGTTTATTGAAACATTTTGAAAAAATGGATTTAAAAGGTTATCATTAATCCAACAGGATAAGGAATTCTAACGATGGGAGTTTTACTGCTCTCCTTAATGTGAATAATTATTGGAAATACAAATAACTGACAGCTTTAGATAGTTGATTATGCATAATATAAAATATTATAGAAAATTGATCAATGTTTTTCTTAATTTAATATCATACAATTGAGAATAATATTTTTAAAAAAGATTTATTGATTATTATTAAATATTTTTGGTGTCCTTGATAGTAACGATAGTATTACATTGTTGAAATTGTTTCATCTGGGAAATTGATAATTTACTAGGTCTTCCACTTCCGTTCCAGCAGTTTTGCCTTAAAGAACTCGGTGAATATTTTCTTTTAAGTGCATAAAGTTCCTGTTTAGCACTCCTTAAAACTTTTGCATAAATGTGTTTGTATTATCTGGTAAATTTATGCAAAACTCCTTAAGATTTTTCCATATTTTCCTAATCAAATTATTCACTTTTCTTTTTCCATTTAGCATAAGCAATACTATAAAATTGCTTATTTTATATTTTTTAAAATTGTATACCTCAAAGGCATTCCAGATATGGAGTAAATCTGCAAAAGATCCTTATTTTAAAAAAAGAAGTATGGAAAGAAAGGTATATTTAAAATCATTTTAAAAATATAGAAAGAGTCATTGTAATAAATAAATTTATAGATGCATGATCTGATATCGCGATAATACTTATTATATGTATTAATTCCTTCTGCTAAGAACAGAGATAACATAAAAATAATCCAGTCATGAACAGCTCTGATAAGAAACTGAAAAAAGCAATATTCCTGTTATGAAAGATTCAAAAGTCATCACGTATCCACAAATTAAATCTTGATGTAACATTGTCACATATTTTCCTATAATTGAGTTAGAATAGTATTTTTATCTAATAAAGGATCCACAACTTAAAATGTCCAGCTTTAATTATCTGATCCAAAGCCAAAGTAAAAACATGCTTAAAATATCTGCACAATACATTTGTAAAAATTGTTTTATAATTAATAGATCAGTGCATTTATAAAAAAAATTATGTATTAAATATTTCTGGATTAATAATTTCACTATAAACTGTCAGAACTTGTTAATCTAAGTACCATATCTCAATCAGACTAGAATTCTCATTTATATATATTTGAACAACCCATCTTCTAAATCTTTCTTTTGTAAAAAAAATGTTTCTTGTAAAAAACAGCTAAAACAATCATGCAATTTAGTAAATATCTAAAGAGATATATAAAGCATTTTACATTTCACAAAACTACTAGAGATGTTATACTGGAGATATAAGTGCACAAAAATATTTCACTAGAACAAGGAAAGCAAAAAGGAAAAAAATTAGCAGCATGAAAAATAAGGAAAAAGGAAGGAGAGTATTTTGAATGTGTGTGTGTATGCTTTGATTTGATAACTCTGATGCCCTTCCAATTCCCACGATGGTGTTAATGCCAAAGGAGCTCCATTAAATTTATTATCAACTCACATAATATTCCCCAGTAAAAGCATGAGCATATAAGTTTCTGAAAATAATTGTTTATAGAAAAATAGAACTTCGTATATTTTTGCTTCCTTGCTTATTTATGAGAAATTCTTTCATGCTATTTCAGTAATCTAGCTAAAAACAGATAATTGATCTAACTAAAAAAAATTTAAAAGGAATCCCTATTGCTATTTATTCATTCAATAGTAATCATAACATGATAAAACTGGTATAACATAATAACAAAAATAACTTGATATCATATTTCCAGGAATCAGTAATCTTGATACACTGTCTTGTATCTATGAGAGCATTTGATTCTGCCAATATTATAGATGATACAAAACTCTTGAGAAATATTTTAGAGGAGGACTGGACAGAATTCTGGTGGTGTGGAAGTGAAATTGATGATTCCAGAAGAAACACAGCACAGTGAAACATAAGCCAAAGTGACATGATGCATGTTGTATATTTGAAGAAGACCAAATTTTCTTTAACTTTATTTTGCCATGGGTAGATAGGTGACCTGATTCATCTAAAAACAAATAAAATCCAGTAGCAGTGATAATGTTACCTTGTTTGATTAATGTTAACGTCTACAAAAAAAAAAAACAATCTTTGAGAGCACCAAGAAGTTCTCATTTCAACCCTTACAAATATTTTCCTTTACTGATAAACAAAATATAGGTAGGGGTTGGACAGATTAGTATCTGAATAGAAAGCAACCAGGTCATTGCAAGACTGTAAGAAAACCGTTTCTGTGTTGTTTTCAAGAAAACCTGTGTCCCTTGAGCAAGAGTTATGGAAAAAATGCTTTAACCTTTACTTCAGCTTAAAACTATTGTTGTTTTCTTCTTCAAAATGACAGGAAACTAAAACACAAAAGTGTCCTGAGATGGAATTTCTGGAACCAGAAAAAGAGGATGAATTAATACTGCATGCAGCCCTGGGGTACAAGTTACTAAGTCTTTACCTTCAAGAAATGTTGAATGACAACTCTAATGATTCAATGAGTTTGTTTGCTGGAGATTGTGGGGTTTGAAGTTCCACTTTTCTGGAAAGCACTATATAAAGCCCAGGCCACATTTTCCACAGTATAGACAACCATAAGAAAGGTACACAATTTCAAAACTGTCCTCTCTAAGGATTACTATTGCCTAGAACCAACATGCTTGAGGACCATCTTCTTATCATCCAAGGAAACACAAAGTGCTTGAAGACCTTATATGAAGACAGTCATTTTTAAAGTTCCTAGTGCTTACTAATCCATGAACAGAATTTTTAAAAGTGGTATTTTACATTTAATAAGAGACCAGACAGATTAGGAGAAAAAAATCAAGAATGAAATTATTTGATTGGTTTTTGATTGTGTTTATTTTTGAAAATAAATGATATTCAGTATGTCAAATCACAGCTGTGTATAGACAAAAGCAGGAATGTGGTAGTTGCATTGCTTTTGAAATATGTCATAATGAAACATTTTTTTCTACCTTCAATCCAAACTGCAAACAAAATACAACCTTGATATATTTTTTGTTCTTGTTCTTTAGCTTTATATCCCATTATCTCCAACATGAACAAGGGGGTCTTTTTCTATTTTACCTCTACAAAAACCCCTATGACAGGGGTATCAAACTCGCAGCATCATGGTGGTGTCACGTGACATATCAGGACTTTTTATCCCTTCATTAAACTGGGCATGGGCATGGCCAGCACATGATGCATCCCACCTGCAGGCTGGGAGTTTTGACAGCCCTGCCCTATGAGATATATATGGCAGAGAGAGAGAGAGCAACTGCTCCAAAGTAACACTGATTATTCCTTCTGCAGAAATGGATTTGGAGCTAAATTTCTAAAACTTCAACCAATATACTTCACTGTCTCATTGTTGTGGCCTTCTCTAATTTTAT
Organism: Laticauda laticaudata; assembly: GCA_004320025.1. NCBI lineage: Eukaryota > Metazoa > Chordata > Lepidosauria > Squamata > Elapidae > Laticauda > Laticauda laticaudata. The sequence goes on from BHFT01078796.1 coordinate 20,159, forward strand.
TCTCCTACCAGTTATATTTGGAAACAAATTTAGAATGTATCTAATCTAACTTCCTGCAAGATGCCACATCAATGAGTATTCTGAAAGGACAGGTAAAAGGCATCATAAGATGTACAGCAAAATTATGTAGTACATGTTTGGACAAAGGTACCACAACTGACTCATAGTTTTAAATGCTTTGAGAAAGAATTCAAATGCTCTAAGGAGCTTTATTAATGGTAAAGAATTTACCATTTGCTTCTGGCAAAGAGGCAAAAGGTTTAAATAGGAAAATGTTTATGTGATTAATGTATAATCCCCCAAACAGAATTATAATAAAATTGTATTTCAAACTAGAGGGTTTCATAGTTGAGGAATATATACAAACTGCTAAATTCACCTTATTTCTGAAGACCACATGTTAACATTTCTTTGCCTTAGATGAATTGGTGCTTATTTGCTATGGAGTCAAGACTCAAGACATTTTGCATGTGAAATCTAAAATGGGCAAGCAGAATGTAGCTGAATTATGAATGGCTATTGTGCCATTTTCAGCAGCCTACTTGTCAACTCTTCAACCTAGACTCCAACTGGGTTAGGAAATACCCAATAAACAACTTGTTTAGACCAAGGCGAGTCTAAGAACCTGTACTTAAGTAGCGAGGAAGTATTTGCTTTTTAAAAAAAATCTAAAACTAGTTAGCAACCAAGATGGAAGTAAAAGAGCAATGCTACTTTCCTAAGGCTCTAACAAAAGGAAATATTATACAAGAATCTGGAAAAGACAGTATAGACAAGCAGGAATTATTTACTACAGGAAATCCATTCTCTATAATGCAGGTTTCTAAAAGGGTATGTGGATAGGATAGGACAGGCTCAAATGGAAACTAAACAACATAGAGTTGCTGTTTGTGTATTTGATGCTTGTCCTGGAACAGGTTTGTGATTTGGGGCTCTTCTGGAATTATTATTAGGCTGGGTGGGAGCCTTGTCCAGCTTCCCCTGGTGCAGTCATTGCATTCTTACCTGGAGTTAAAGAATATGGAAATGGTAACTATCCACAGGACTATTGCAATGTGCCATAAATAGGGCATCATAGAAGATTGGGCAGGAATAACCATGGAATGAATGAATAAATAAATGAGAAATAAATAAATAAAGCAAGCAATTAAGCACATGTAATGCTTTGGCCCAAAATCAATCACTGCACAGCATCTCTTAATTTGTTTGATTTCTCTGCCAGGTTAATATTTTTAATTTAATTTCTCTGATACATACTGTATGGTCAGAGATATGTATTTTTTCTGTACAAGATTAGAAATAAAACCATTAATATTCTATAGTCTTCTTTTCTTATATTTTTCTTTATACTTTTCTTATATTTCTCCACTGGAAATATTAAATCATATGTGTTTTTTACAATGCTATACTTGACTTCTTTTATCACTGAAAAATTTATATCTGACTATTCAAAGCAACAAAATGACTTTTTACATTGTCTTTTTTTGTTTTTATATAAAATAATTTTCACATATCTCAAAAAAGAAAGAGGGAACTGGTTTCCCTAAACACACACCTGCCATCATGCTGTGATCATTGTGGCTAGGAAATGAAGAGCATAGTTTTTTCTTTCTTTGCAGTGTTCTTGAAAAAAAATATTTCAGTGAAATCACTTAGCTATTCGAGAAGCTGTTTTGTAAGGGTGATTTGTTACAAACCTGTTAAGAAGAGCAAAAACAAGTAATTCATGATATTATGCGTATACTAGAAAGAAAAGGGAGCGAACAAAAGTCACATGTGCATGATAATATCATCATGCAGATACTGTGATACTGTGATATACTTGTTAAAGTATACTTGTTAAAAGGTCTCTATGTAAAAGATCATATTATTTATATGTACGCTTCACCTAATGACATCTATAACAAGCTGCAAGGATATTAAAATCATGACATATCAAAATCATGCAAATAATGTAATTAGGTAATGCCTGAAAAAAAACACTTAAGTTGCATGATAACAAGATCATAAACATGTTAATTAGCACAAAGCTATCCAAGAGTCTTTTCTTTGCAGCATCCACAATAAGCAACAAAGCAGGCAAGACAATGGAAATTAAGATTGTGATGCAACTCTGCCCTTTTGTTTGTGTGCATTATGTCAGTACATGTATAAACCAGCTTGCATTGCATTGCAGGATTAGGCCTGCCATTTTCCTGTCTTCACTCCTGCCCTCTATGTTTACTCCATGCCCTTCTTATCTTGCAGATACTCATATGTCTATCAAGGATTAGTGGGAATACCTTTCACCGAATATCTGAACACCCTTCTTTTGCCTTATTCAGACCATAGGAAGATTGCTCGTGAAATACTCTGCCTCCTAGTGCATTGTAAATGACAGCAATGTGATTTTTTGAAACAGAGTTTTATCTGTGTCAGTGTTAAGTTGAATATGATTTAATCATAAATCAGAAGCTGTCCTCATGGTATCACATGATGAAAATTATATTGCATATTCCACAATTACACAATTTGAAGTGTCAAGTATTTTATGCTATAATTCTAACATCAAGCATCTTAGAAGTACTGCCCTCTGTGAAGTCATCAGTCCAATTACACTGAAAGCTGAGCAGCTGCTTCTTCATTTTATTCCTTGAAAATGTTTAATGGTGATTTTTTTTTACATTGCTATTATTATTTATCCATCTTGAGTTTTGGGTTTTAGAATGACAACTAGTGTTAAAAATTATGATAAACCACTTGACTGAAAAAATGCTAAAATCTGAATAAACTATGAAACAATGAAAAAGTAATCAAGCATTCACTGCTCTTGATTTCTCTTGAATTACGCTTTTAGACAAAGTGCTTGGTCTCTCACAAGATCGGAAATTAAATTAGCACATGGCAGATGTTCTTCTTTTACTTTGATAAAGATATATTTCAAAGATGATAAAATGTGTCTCTACTGCTTCATATAAGAATGTTTTATGTAAGCACAAAGATCGTTTAAAAGCCAAATACAACTTAAAAACCCAGTTCTAAGCCACAGTGTTCACAAAAAGTTTATTTTATTAAAATGTTATGAGAGTTCTATTCCTACCACAGGTTTGATTTATTCAATCAAGAAAACTGAAAGACTCTGCATCTATATTCATCAGTTTGGAAAATATTTTTAAATATAATTGTTCCTCACATATTTTCAGGAAAACAAATATTTTGTTTTGGAGGCTGTGTTATTTGGGTATATTTGTATTTTAGGTCAAAATATTGTATTGCTAGTTCACACATGCTTTTCCGGAAGAACTAGTATGTTGTCCAATTTACTTTTGGCCAACGATTGAATCATAATTGGAAGGGAAAGGTATATGCTATCCATAACAAAGAACATTGTTTCTTGAGAATTAAAAGATTCCTTGAATTTTGGGACTCATATATGTTAATGGAAGTTTTTGTTCTGTTTTAATATGGGTAACAATCCTAATCTTAATGTTAATCCTGGCACAAATAGTTTTTTTTTAAATATATATATATACTTTAACATCTTTTGGTAACCCTCTCTTGCAGAGAAAATTCCTTTCTAATATTTCCAGAAATTCTCTAGCAGTGATGCTGTTGATATACTAGAATTTTCTTCTTTGGACAGTTTGTCCTTAAGTTTTTATAAAAATATTAGGATTTTTTTTCATTTATTTACCAACAACTTTGGATTGGTCTTGTAAATATGGAAACAGGTAGACGTATAGCCATGTGGTTCTATTTGATTATTTGGGGAGGTTGCTTTGCTATTGCTCAGAATCACTTTTATGACATTTATTTATGTCACCTCAACTATTAATAATTGCTATTTCTATTTACTACTTTACATTAAAATAATTTAAACTCAAGTCATGTGTTTTTATTCTGGAAATGTATTCACTATGCATAACTTTTTATTTTGAGATCTAAGAACATCCTTATGGATCCATATTCAATTTTCCATTCTTTTGTCATTAAGTATGTTTTTGAAAAAGCATATACAAGTAATTGTATGACAAGTATAACAGTTTATATTCTTTCTATTTATTTATCTATTTTACTGACTAACTTTTCTATGCTACTCTATTCCCAATTGCAGTGTATTTTCTCCCCTTTCTTTTCACTGTGAAACAAAGAATCCATTATATTTCAGGAATAATTGTGTTTAGCTGTACAGGGGAATAAAAGTCCCTGATCATCTTCTCAATGAGATTGTAGGTGTGGGAGGAAAACAAAGTGGTATTAATTTGAACAGAGGAAAATGAATATTCAGAACAAATTGGACAGAAGTAATATTTGACATTTTAAGAAAATGAAAATATTCATACTAAATATTCACCAAAGATTTCTTTATGGTTTGTTGTTTGTTTGTTTTGCTTCTGTATTACTTCTCTGCTTAAACCCAATTGTCCTCAATTCTTCACTTGAGTTAGCTAGAATTGGCTTAACTTTCTATCCTTATTGCCTGGTTAGTGAAGACGGACTGGCTGATACTTTTTCATTTACCTGTCTGTCAAAATTGGGTGCCTTCAGATTTTAAGCCTCCTAAAACAGGGTCTGTGACATGTTATCTTTATTGATGGCAGAGCATTTCCCCAGTCAGAGCTGGACTGTAATCTGTGGACTCTCCTGGAGTTGCAGCTCATGCTTGAAGAACTGTAGCTCGGGAAGCCTTAGCACAGATAAATCTTGTGCACCAGTTTCCCCTATTTCTTGACTGCTTGTTGTCACTCATACCTAATTCACATACCACTTGCATTATTGCAATGCAGTTCACATGAAGCTGTCCTTAAAGTTTTAGCATCAGAGGTGGTATT
>BHFT01078803.1:0-11014 GCA_004320025.1 Laticauda laticaudata
GTTTGCCAGAGGTAGCCTGACTGCCATTAGGTACCGAGATGAGATCCTCAGACCCCTTGTGAGACCATATGCTGGTGGAGTTGTCCCTGGGGTCCTCCTAATGCACGACCATGCTAGACCTCATGTGGCTGGAGCATGTCAGCAGTTCCTGCAAGACGAAGGCATTGATGCTGTGGACTGGCCCGCCCATTCCCCAGATCTGAATCCAATTGGGCACATCTGGGGCATGATGTCTCGCTCCATCCACCAAAGCCACGTTGCACCACAGACTGTCCAGGAGTTGGGGGAAGCTTTAGTCCAGGTATGGGAGAAGATCCCTCAGGAGACCATCCGCCATGTCATCAGGAGCATGCCCAGGCATTGTTTGGAACTCATACAGGCAAATAGAGGCCACACACACTACTGAGCTTCATTTTGACCTGTTTTAAGGACATTACATCAAAGCTGGATCAGTCTGTAGTTTTTTTTTCCACTTTAATTTTGAGTTTAACTCCAAATCCAGACCTTCATGGGTTGCTAAATTTGATTTCCATTGATCATTTTTGTGTGATTTTATTGACAGCACATTCAACTATGTAATGAACAAAGTATTTAATCAGAATATTTCATTCATTCAGATCTAGGATGTCGTATTTTTTTGTGTCCCTTTATTTTTTTGAGCAGTGTACATAAAGCAGCCTTCTGAAAGTTTAAAATAAATATAGGAAAAAAGCTCAGACATTTCCTTTCTTGCTTCCTTACTGAATATCTTTCTTTATGATGAAGAAATCGCCAATTAATTTTCTCCGTTAACAATTTGTTTAGGTTACAAGATTTTGTTACTAACAAGACAAGATTAAGATCTTTAAGTCTTTTGTCACAGTCAGTTGAATTCAATAGTCTCAAATAATTAGCACAGCATTAATAGAATACTGGTAGCACAGTGGTTAAATGTACTATTGCAGGCTAATTCTGTCCACAGTCTGAAGTTCAATCTTGACACGGGTCAAGGTTGACTCAGATTTCCATCCTTCTGAGGTTGGTAAAATCAGGACTCAGATTGTTGGGGGCAATATGCTGACATTGTAAACTGCTCAGAGAGTGCTGTAAAACAATATGTAGCAGTATATAAGTCTAGGTGCTATTGCTGGAAACAAGAAGCAATGTTCAGAAATTTGAATGAAATTGTAAATCTTGTAACTCATAATGACTGAACATGGATGGTCTGGCTGCAGCATTTATCACCCCATTGATCACAAGGGTTGATTGGGTGATCTCAGAACTCCATGTTCTTCCCTCCTGAAGCTGTATGTTCAATAGAAGAGAACAACTATCCCAGATGGAAAGAGGCTACTAATTATTTCTTTTGCCTTTTCTTGAAGGAGGAAGAAGAAGAGGAGGAACCACTCATAATCTAAACTGTCAAGAAAGTTCTTGAAGAAGAGAATACTAATTAATACAGAATTCTACAAAGCTTACATAAAATATTTTATAAAATATTTATTTGAATCCACAGTACAGTCATTATGCAGAAGAATGGAAAAAATTAAGTTCAAACTATTAATGCAAGAACAGACTATAAAAAGGAAAACAAAAATGCAGACTTAAATCCAAAGGTGATCATTATTACTCAGAGCAAATAAAAGGTTGTACATTAAACTAAGCAGATGCAGAAGAAAAATGATGCACACATATTTTCATTGTAAATGGGATTTTAGTAGAGGCATTTTTAGGGAATATTGCCTTATAAGTGGCATCAAAACATGGATTCACTTAAATAGTCCTTCTTTATGCTATTTAGAAAACACAGCAAGAACATTTTAAAGGTTTTAAGAAAGGTATTTGGTTATTTTTTCCTTTAAAAAAACTGCTCCAAATATTTCTGTTCTCAGTTTGATTTGGTGGAAGTTTCCCTTGCTCGTTCTTTTAGCAAATGCTAATGAATGTAAATAAATATAAAAGGAAATACTGGATCTGGATACTTTTTCACAGTAAGTGCCTGAAGATCACAGGAACATGAAGTATGTTTCACCACAGAGAAAACATGATCACAAAGAATTATAGATAGTTTGATCACAATTGTGACTCATATACCAAGTGTGGCTTTCATCTATGAAGAATTGGCATGGTTGTTTTCTTGATGCAGGCTGGGCTCTGCCTCAGTTTGAATCAGAATAATTGAATCAGGAACACTAAACAGCATGGGTTTATTGTAAATATTGATTTTTCATAAGAAAGGGGGAAAAATTGCTTTCTTGAGTAGATGAACAAAATAAGTAGTTGAACCAAATGTAATGCAAGCAGATACATCCACACTTTAGTGAAGCATTAGGTATGGTGCCTCTCAGATTAATTCTGTAAAATCAAATTGATCTGGATACAAACACCATTTTACGGTCTGAAACTGGCTGAGTGAGCATAAACAATAGTTAATCACAAGTGATAACTGAGTCTCAAGAGATACGTTTTGTGCTTACCACTGAGATAAATTCCATTTCTTATCTTACTAAAACATTTTACCAACAAGCTAGCTGAACTGGATAAAATTCACTGATGTCATTATGTTGAATTTTGTATTAAACTGCATATAGTTGAAAAAAAATCAAAGAACATATATTAGATTCTGTCTCCATAGCAATTCCTGTAACAGTGATTTTCAAGACTATAGGTTTCCTTAGAAGATTTCTTTTTCTTGCATTCAATAGGATCTGATTCTCAGAGGATGCATGGACAAATACATGCAATTTTCTTGGCAAGGTTTTCCAGAAGTGATTTGCCATTACCTCTTTCCAAGGGCTGAGAAAAAAAAAAAAGACTGGTCCAAAATCACTCAGCTAGATCAGAACTCACAGTTTCTACAGATATATTTTTTTTTTTTAAAAAAGAGAGAGATACCCAACTGTTAGGGCCTTACATTCCTAACAGCCTCTTTCAACAGAAGGGGAAATGACATCATCTAATCTCCAGTCACACACAGTCTTTTAACATTCCAAGAAGCCTCCACACTAATTCTGCACCACTCAAGGAAACGATGACAACAGATAAACATCCAGGTGACCTTAACAAACTGCTAAAAGAATGCAAATGACCAGTCTGTCTGTGAGGAATAAAATCCTTATCATTTCCCATGAATCAGTCAGTGCTCAAAAGAAGCTTCTTGGATAGAAGTGAAGACATCTTCAAAGAAAAACCAGAAAGTCCAATTGCTTCTTGAAAAAGTACCTTTGGGACAAACCAATGACCTGGATGACTATGAATTCCATAGACTTTCAAGACTTCCTCTTCGCCTAAATTGATCTTCCAAATTTAGGAACACTTTTAAATCGTTGGTGTAGTGGGTAAACAGAGTAATAATAAACCATAATAATTTGCTACCAATAAGGGGAATAGTAAGCAAATGGAAAACTAATAATAACTAGTCATACAACATGGGTAAATATATTTAGGGAAGAAGGCACAAGCCTCCTCGCTGATGGACAATAGATCATGACTCTCTGTGGCTATGTCCGGCTCTTTCGTTGAGTGCCCTGATCATTACGATTAGGGCTGGAAGCTGGCCTTCGGAGGGGTGGCAGAGTAAGGGGAAGCGCAAGCCATTAGTTGAGGGGAGCCATAATCTCGCCCTCTCTGGGCTTGGTCTTCCCCACCCGAAGATCGAATGGCAGCGGTGGTTTAAAATGGCCCCCCGACGAGGAGGACTCAGGCTGGATTTAAGATTTGTGCAGGAAGGAAGAAAGAAAGTGGAACTGCAAGTGGGACAACTGGGGCAGTACAACTGAACAAAAGCCCCCGGAATTAAGGTAACATGGAATTTTTAAGAAAAGTGAGTGGCGAGATTACAAAAGAGCAGAAAAAAAAAATAAGAATATTTTTGGCCAGCTATGCGGAAGCTTCGAACCGGGAAGGGAAGAAGCCTGACCTAAAGATTTAACTAAATTGGACAAAAATATTTAGGCAAATAAACAGGCATAAATAAAGCTGACTTAAGATGTCAAATAAACAATAATAATAAGTTTAACAAATTGAGACTGGGCTGTGCTGGAATAATGAGGTTCAAAAAACCCTAAACAAAAAAAAATAGGGGAAAAAGGTGAAGAACTTTGTAATCATGAGAGTGGCTCTACTTTTGACAAAAACTTGAGCTCAAACAAAAGGGAAAGCAATGTCCTGTTTCTGAATGAATTTGTCTGGTATATAACACTAAAGAAATATTGAAACAAAGTAAGAATCTTAGAAAGTGGAAAGCAGAAACCAGAAAAAAAGAAAAAAGCAAGGAAAGACTGACATGTGGGATTGATTATGTTTTTGGTAATAGACGCCCCCGGCTGGAATAATGAGCAATTTAATTAAATCGAAAGAAAGAAAAAAGGTGTTGTTTTTTTTTGGTAGACTTTAATGAATCATAAAATACAGACGTGTGTAATGATGATATCTCTTCGGAGAAGTAAAAATGGAACTTAAAATATGAGAGAATACTACACGAAAGAGGCGAATCAACTTTGCTCTTTGTTTAGAAAAAATGGAAAATGGCGAGGGGAAGGCGAGCTTCGTCTCGTGGCTACATGACTTGCGATCTCGGGGCTCTGAGATCGCAGCTGATATTTTCTGCCCTGGTCGTCAACGGACCTAAACCGTCCCGTAGCGACGGGATCGTGAAGGGCCACGAGTCCCCCAGGATCCCAGAGATAATGCAAATCTCTGGTTTTGGATCCGGGAGAAGCCTTTTGGCTGGAACGAAAAGACAGCCTCAAAGCTGCCTGAAGGCGGGACACGCTTCCGGAAAGGAAAAGTGCTTTGAGCGAGTGGTGTCGGTGTGGGGTTGAGAAAATACTTTTTTGAATGCAAATAGACTCGTTTTGAAAGGACACCTTGAACAAAGAAGAAAATTGTGACTTTATTTTTGGTTTACTGAACTGGTTTGAGCGCGTCTAAGTGATGTCAAATTGAGGTTTGGATTTTCTTATTATCCTTTTATTTTTACTGAGGACTTTAATGCTGACTTTGCAGTAACCGGACTGATTTCTTCTTTATATATATTCATCGCTTTTCTTGATACATTTAATTTCTTTAGGATAGAGGCTCCCTTTGTTTTATTCTTTTCTTTATTTTCGCTTTTTTTTGTTTGAGTCCTTTATTAAATATTCTTTTTTTTTCTTTTTCTGGCTGGGGGGAAAGCGTATAAGAGATGCTGCAACACTGCCAACTAGAGGCCCCTTGAAAATACCCTTATTTTGAACTGGGGAGGAACAATGTCTATAAAACACTCCTTTCATTCAAGGACATTTTAATTGATAAGACTAAGGGAGAACTTAAGTAAAATATTTATACAAGGTGCTTCTTTGACTCTTATCAATATTTCAAACATTTGAGACTTGGCTTGGAAGCCTGCTGGAGAAGAGAGTCCATAATAAAGAGCCGTGAATAAAGAAATAAAGTGCAGTGTGCAATATAATAATATAATATATACTGTGAAATCCCGCTCGCACAGATTTTTGTAAAATCTTAATTCTAGTATTTGCTTTTTTATTTTAAAGGGAAAGCCTTAGATTTTTTTTCTCTTTTCTTTTTTTTTTTTTTTGTTGTTTCTTACTTTTTTGTGGATCACCTTGCTTTTCCCTTTTTGAATAATTTTTGTTTTTCCTTTTTCTTCTCTTCTCTCTTCCATTTTTTTCTTTTTTATGTGGGATTATTTCATTGGATTAGGGTATTAGAAGAACCTGAAGATTTTCTTTTCCTTTTTTCCCTTTTCCGTCTTTGGTTTTGGACTTTTATTATTGGACCCTTTTTATTTTGGATTATAATTGGTTACTTTACTCAGCTGGATTTAAGAGTCAAAGAGAATTTGAAGTTTTGAAAGCAGTAAACATGAGCAGGAAACAAAAATCAATTGGCATTTTCGCTTCTACCTTCTGCTTCCACCATCGCTTGGAACAACATTTAATTCAGACAATGTGAAGCAAGATAAAAACAAGAAAAAGTAACTTACAGATGCTTATGCAAGGAATCAAGATATTAAGATAAAAATAGATGTTGTTGACAAAAAATAGAGAAGACTGATGAAAAAGTGGAAAATATTAACAAATGATGGGGAAGTATGAAAGGAGAGATTTCAAAAAAATTGAGGAACGAACAGGCAAACAAGAGAAGGAGAAAGATAAGGGAAAATAATGATCTAGATTAACAGTGGTGAACAAGAAAAAGTGGATGTTGAGGTGGGAGATGGAAAGGTCAGAATTTTAATCTTGATTTCAAAATAATAGAAGAGAAAAAGAGAAAAATTTGGCTGCGATAAACATGATAGCAATATTGGCAGATGTTCTGGAAATTACAGAGGAAAAGATGATGATTGGAGTAGATGAGGTATATCGAGTTTATACAAGATATTGCGTAGGAAATAAAACTACCAAAGGAAGTTCAATATTAGATTTACCAAAAAATCCATCAAAACACAAATACTCAAGTGGTAAGAGAAAAAACCATTGAAATCATAAAGGTAAGAATTGTGGTTTTAAAAAAATACCCAAAGAGTGTGAGACGATGAAAGAAGAATACCGATTTCTGACTACAAACCTTACTGGAAAATGAATGTGAACTATAGATGCTGAATACCAGAAGGATTAATTTTTAATGTGGCAAGGCAGCAGAGACATAGAATTGACTCTCAATTGAAAAAAAGCAGAACTTTTTCTATGGCAGACTTTTTTGGCAGAAGAAAGACAGGGAGGTTAGGAAGGAGGTCTCATTAATTGAGTTTTATGGAGGAACAACCTGAGACGAAAAAGAAGAAAGGAGCTGCAGGTGGGACAAGATGGAATAGTAAAGAAACAACGTGAAAGAGGAGCCACGAGAACTGTTAGATCCAAATAATAAAGCAATAAATCATGGAATAAAAACAATGATTACAATGAAATATAACTGGACTCAACTCAAGCTGTTAAAAAAGAAGAAAACTTTCCATAAATTAAAGAGAAATAAAATTTGATTATAATTTGCCTACAGAAGTTCATATTAAAAAACAACAGAGCATTGTTAATACAACCAAAGTTAGGGAAAATAGTTTACTGTCTCCTGCTCAATGTAAGAAAAGAGGAGTGGTTCTTTATATTAAAGAGATATTCCAGCAAAACTGATCTACACGGTGAAGACGGCAGAGATTAAAATGGTTGGATAACGGAATTAATAATAGGAAAAAATACTCCTGAATTGCAATTTATGCCTCCGAAGATAAACAGGAAGAGTTTTTATAAAAAACTACAATATGGAAATAATTTACGACTGGATTATGTCAATAATAATTATGATGGGGGATTTTAAATGGAATTTGGGACAACAAATTGACTACATAACGGACAATAAAACAATCATAGAAAAGACTCTCCCTAAATCCTTTTTTAAAATGAAAAAGATGAAATTAACCTTAAAAGATAATTTGGAGAGAAAAGAAATGTTAAAGCTAAACAATATACTTTTTACTCTATAGGCATTTATCATGGATCCAGATTTAGATATGATTTTGGATTTCAACAGAATTAATAATCCATATCCAAGAAACAAGTTATTGAAACAAATACATGGGCAAGGAATCCATAGTCCCAATGACAATTAATGGAAGTACAAAAAAAAAGATCGAGATGGACATTAAATAACACTATTTTAAAAGGAGATAAGTTTTATACAATGGATGGAGAAAAGAATTAGCCTTTTTTTTAAAAGAATAACAAAAAAGAGGATAGTTCTTCAATGCAGAAGGGGGGGGGGTGTCTTGGGATACATATGAAGGCAGTATGCTAGAGGTTTGTATATGAGATTATACAAGAAAAAAGAATATTAGGAAAAGACTAAGCCCTCCAAAGACCTTGGAAGATGATAATAAAAGACTTGGAAAAAGAATTACAGAAAATGCCACAGCAAAACAGATATCTTATTAAACTTGGATGTAATTAAGCCTAAACATGGGAATAATAGGGAAAGAAGATCTGGCCACAGAAATCAGAAACTTTAAACAGAATTATTTTGAAGATGCAAAATAAACCAGGGTAGATGGCTAGCATATAAATTGAGAAAGAGAAGGAATCAAAGAAAATATTGAAACTAATAGATGATCAAAGCGCCAAGTTTATGGTGTAATAAGCGAGAAAAAAGAAAATTATTCAAGATTTTATGGCAAATTTATAATAAACAAGAGAATATGATGAGGATCAAATTAAAACAGTATTTACAGAATGTTAACTTACCAAAAGATACCTAAAGAGACGATAAAATGAGAAAGTACATATAACAATGAAGGAATTAAACGAAAGCATTTAAGAGACCAAAATAATGGAAAGCACCAGGTCCAAGATGGCTTCGCAGAATTCTATAAAAAACTTTCAAGAATCATTTATAGTATCCGCACTCTTTAGAAGTTATGAAATAATTCATGTTAAGAAGATGATACCACAAATACATGGCCAGAGGCTTATATTAACACTTATTCCAAAAGAAGAGGCTGACCGCTGCAAAAATTAAGAACATAGACCCTATTCCTTATTGCCATGCAGATTATAAAATCTTTGCCTTCAATATCTCAGCAGAAAGACTGAAACATTTAAATAATTTTATTCACTCATGATCAAAAATGGATTCTTGCCAAAAAGAGACAAATTAGAGACAATATGAAGAGTAATTTTTGGGACACCTTGGAATATTAATGAAGGCTCATCCGAGAAGCAAAATGGCTCTTGATATTCTAGGTGCTCAAAAATGCTTTTGACAAATGTGAACTGGCAGATTTATGGTTGTTACTCGTTGGGAACAGATGGGTTTTTTGCCGAAATTTAATTCAAAGCATAGAAGCCATATATAAATAAACAGACAGCAAATGTAATGATGGAGGAGAATTACAGATTCTTATTAATATAAGAAAAAGGCACAAGACAAGGGTGTCCTCTATCTCCTTTGTTATTCCGATTGACTTTGGAAGTTTTAAATAGAATATTAGGATGATAAAAATATAAAAGGCATGAAAATTAAAAAAGAAGAATTTAAAACTACAAGCCTTTTGCTGACGAACTTTAGCCTTTATTCTGGAAGACCCGTTAGAAACGGCTTCCAAAGTTATTGGAAAAGATAGAGACCATATGGTGAGTTGCTGGCTTAAGATAAACAAAGATAAAACAAAGATCTTACACAAAAAATATGTTATTGAAACAAAGAGAAGAACTGACAGAGCTTTTGAACTTCAAGTTACAAATAAGGTTAGTATCTGGGGATACTATTTGACCGGCAAGATGTAGCACATTAAAAGAAAAATAATTATAACTAAACTTAAACAACAGATAATTTTATAGAATTTGGAAGAAAGGGAAAACTTGCCATTGTCATTACTAGGGGCTTCAACAATAGAGAATATTTACCTGTAGAATTTGTTATTCCTCTTTAACAATAAACCAATTAGACTTGGAAAAGTTATTTTTGAAGATTTTAAATAAAATCAATGTTAATAGTTATATGGCAAGGTAAAAGAGCGAAGAATAAGTTTCAGCTTTTACAAGATGCTAGAATATAGAGGAGGTTTTGGCTTGCCTAATTGGGAACAGTGTATTTATCAAGTCTGCAAGTTTGATGTGGTCAAGAATGATAACATTTAAGAAAACATAGATTGTGACATTAGATAGCCATGATTTACTGTTGGGCTGGCTGCTTTTTTAATGGGTACAAGGGAATAAAACACAGGGTAATTTTAGAAGACATTATAATACGAGATCTTTGGGGTTTAAATTGGGGAAAAGATAAAAACAATGTTATTTGAAAATTCCAGTTTGGTTACTCGACTATCTGAAGCATTTTTCCTATCCTATGATTAATAAAAAGGAACAAACAGTTAGATTATGGGGAATTGTTAGCATGAAAAGGGTGACTTAAATCGATCCAAAAATAGAGGAACAAGGTATAAAGATAATTGGTTTTCTATGCGCAAATACATCAAGATAGAATGAAGATTTTAAAATGAAGATTTTATGATAAACAGACTGATTTAGATAAGATATTGAAATGGGTACTGATGACCAAGTGATTACAAAATTATATGGTTATTATTGGATAACTTAGAAGAAGGACAAGCTTAAAAGGAAACTAATGTTGGTTTGGAGGAAAAATTTTGGAAATATGGGATGATTAGAGAAATGGCAAAAATTATGGTCTCAAAAGTTATAAAATGACAAAGGGGGGGGGCGGGGGGGGGGGGGGGGGGGGTCGTCAACAGCATATAAACGAAACTTGTACTAAGAAAATGTTTTACAGGTGGCACTTCCCCCGACAAGAAAGCAAGAATGTTAATGAATAAATCGAAAAATGTTGGAAATGTCACCAAGATACCTGGCTCATACTATCATATGTTGGTGGACCTTGTGAGGAGGCTAGAAAATACTGGACTAAAATCACATATGGGTTGGAAAAAATGACAAAGAAACACATGGACTTGAAACCAGAGAACTTTTTTAATTGGGAATTCTACCTGACACAATATAATAGAATCTGAAATATTGATTGGTATGTTAACAGCGCTAGGATTGCTATTTGCTAATAATCTGAAGAATGAGAACAATACCACTACAGGAAAGATAATTAGAAGAAATATTTAGAATGTGCTGAGATGAGTAGAATTGACATTTGAAATTAGAGAGCAAGAAGATAAACAATTTTATGAAATTTGGGGATCTTTCTACCAATGGCTAGATGAATAAGATAAGATAACATAGAATATTATATTTAAAAGAGTTTTTTTTTCTTTTTTTTAGGATTAATTGTTATGATTATGATTTGTTAATAGAATTAAAGTGTTTTAAAGTATTGATATCCATTAAACGATGAAAGATTAAGTAATATCAGGATGTGGATTGATAATATAATTGTTATGCAATATAATTATTGACACTATAATAAATGAATGCAGCAAACTGATGAACCAACCGACACACCGGAAGAATAATATGAGAATAAATGTTTTTATGTTATCGTATGTTTTG
Organism: Laticauda laticaudata; assembly: GCA_004320025.1. Classification (NCBI taxonomy): domain Eukaryota; kingdom Metazoa; phylum Chordata; class Lepidosauria; order Squamata; family Elapidae; genus Laticauda; species Laticauda laticaudata. The sequence continues at coordinate 10,986 of BHFT01078803.1, forward strand.
TTGTTTTGTTTTAAAAATAATAAATTCTT
>BHFT01078807.1:0-15258 GCA_004320025.1 Laticauda laticaudata
TTCTACATCCTGACTTAAATAAAGACTTTGCTGTTGGAACCCGGTCTACCTCGTGTTTTTCCAAACAAAACAATAAGGAAAAGTCTTTTAAGTAAAGAAAAGTGACTTTTGATTTGAGGAAGCTGCCTGGACTATTTAAATGGAATTGATCAATAATCCTGTGATGTAAAAAACTATGATTTTGAACTTTCTGAGGAGTAACATTGGAATATATTGTTTTTGGACTTGAGAAAAAGTGGGACTTATTTAATTAAGACAGGATGCTCCATCAGGGGGAAATGAGTGAGATTTCAAGAGAAATGGCATTGATGTTTCAAAGTATTAGGGGTACTATGGAAAAGAATCACAGAGAGATAAAGAATCTAATGCAAGGTATATATGGGAAAATAGGAAATATGCTACAACTGACAATGAATGAAGATCAAGGAGTCCAGGAAAGAGAGGAGATAGCAGAAAGAACAGAAGAAAAGATAGAACAGACAAACCAGCAAACAAAGCAAGAAGATAAGAATGAGAAGATGATAAAGTCCTGATACTTCATGTAACAACACTGTGACAATGTGATTTTGACACTCCTGGTCTACACAAAAGTCTTTATGGGTGCAACAGGAAAGTGAAAGGGATGGCACTAATTAGGTATTACAGGTATTGACTTTTCAAAATTTTTGACCTAATTATGGTTTAAAAATGCATACTGTGGAACAGGAGTAAACTCACATCATCACAAGTGGCATCATGTGATATATTGGGAGTTTTTCCCCCTTCGCTAAACTGGGTGTGGGCGTGGCCAGCACGTGCATTGTGCCCACAGGCCGGGAGTTTGACAGCCCTGCTGTGGAATACAAAAACAGTAAATCATTATTTAAAAAAATAAACAGGACAAAATTTGTTTACAGAAAGGCATATAAGCAAAAGGATACAAAATATTTAGCTTACAAAATTTTGGATGACAATTTTATCTCAGCAAAAACAAAAAAGGGTGGAAATGGACTTGTTTTATTAATAAACCCCAAACTTCAGCAAGAACTTATATTGACTGATGAATACGGTACATATAGGGGAGTGTACATCTTGGTATGTGTATCGGTATCATATCCTTTGATATTGGGACTGTAGATAAGTAAAGATAAAACATTGTTCTATAAAGGATTATGGACAGATGAATTGACTTTTTTTAATGAAATTTGGTGCTTAATGAAATCTATACAGGTGTTTTTGATGGATTTTACCTGTCTGGAATCCACTTCTAAAAATTATGATGCAGGTAGGTCCCTACAGCTGTAACTTCATATTAATGTTTAAGAAAATAACAACATCTTGAATTCCTGACAAATGCACTCTGAATTAAAAAATCTAGCAAGTTGCGTGTGTATTAAGATTCTGCTTATTAAAAATAAGTATTGTATTTTAGTGTCATATTACTGGTAAATGAGCTCTTGGGAGCAAGGGCAGGATAAAAATACAATAGAAAAAGAAGAACACAACTCCTTTTGTTTTCATTAAGAATTTTGCTGTAGCAAAAGAGCCAAGTAGGAGGATGGGAGTGCAACTGTTTGTCACATACTGTATATACACGGAGCCAAAGCCCATTAGGCTTAATCTGAATCTATTTCCAGTGCCCAGGGCTACAGTTACTGAAATCATAAAAGGATTGTCTTACTACCCTTTCTCCCAGTGCTAAAGGGACATCCCCTCCCTCCAGAATCAGCTTAAATGATAAACTGGGAAGGCAGCCAGGAGCTCCTAGTTCCTTTTTCCAAGACCCAGGCATCAACAATTTCAGTTGCCAACTTGCCACCACATGCACGTGTCCCTGCCCCCTTGGCAACAAGAGCTTCAGGCAGCCTCCAAAGACGCCCTTTGTTTTGCAGTGTATGGAAAAGAAACAGCAGGGGGAAGGCAGCTTGCTGTTTCTTCCCTTCTCTGAGCTGCCAAATCAATGTGAATGCTTTGTAGGGGACTTGTGGAGAGGCAGAGTCTTCTATTCCAGCCCAGAATATTATGGAAAGGAAAAACAGCAAGAGAAAGACAATCAGGGAGAAATGGTCCAGGAGCAGCAAGTGGCATTATCATCCACCCAAATCAAGACACATACCTTATTTGCTGCTTGAAACCACCTTCATTTCAAATAAGTCTTTCATAGCAGGTGCAGAATGTTTGGAAGAGAAATGGGGTTTTCTTCCACTTTGTGGAGATTCAGACTAAAGAAAGAAAACAGCTCCTCCTTTCAAGTACTCTGGTAGGCTAGGAGATTTAAAAGAAAGATGCTCACATTGAGTTCCTGCACAGGTTGGATAATCTGATTCACACTGACCTTCCTGCTGCTGGGCAGTAATGACATTATGGGGACTCCATTTTTTGCTTTCTCATGCAGTGACAAATATTTCTACTCTTTCCTTCTCCAGAAGGCTTTAAGGACGGTTGCATTGGAAGAGGACAAATAGAGGGAAAATGGAGAATTAACTGAGTGGACTATACTGTGTGCGCAATTATTAGGAAAGCTGTATTTTTGAGGATTAATTTTATTATTGAACAACGACAGTGCTCTTTGACAATCCAAAATGTAAATAAACCTCAAACCTGCATGGAAAATATGCATAACAATGATATGGTCAAAATATTCACTTGCCTAATAATTGTGCATACAGTATATTTATATCTGCCTCCATTTTTTTTCACCTCTTTGGAATTCAGAATTCTCAGGTGGCAAGAATGTGGCTACATCTGCTTCTCTTCATTTGGAAAATGCAACATGCTACCACGTTCTTCTGAAAAGCTTCCAGAGATCATTGCTTGTATTACCTTAAACCCATTTCTTAAATTAATTTAAGAGTCAAGTAGTTTAAAGTCCGTTCTACCACTTACCAGAGAGTCTTCTGTTCTTTCTGGAATACTTATGACATTTATGGGAGACAGAAAACAGTAAGTCAGTTTTGAAAGCAGGGAGAGCCAGGAACCTTAAATGTCTTGGGTACCAGTGAATTCGCTCTGGATTTGGATGGTAAGAAGAACCATAAATGGTGATCTGCTCACAGACTAGATCTTCTCATTTCTTCTTTGCCAGTGTAAACTCTTCCACTCTTGAAAAACCAGGGGACTTTCTTCAACTATCTCAAACACCATAGTAACAGAATTCTACCAATGGTATTCAATCGAATTGGCAAAAATCAGACATTGCCATTTGCACAAGCAAGAAGTATACAAATGCTCCATAGAGCGTAAACCACTGACTGCTTTGCCAGTTGGATGGATTCAGTATTTATTTATTTGTGCGCTTTAATACCACATCCCTCAAAAGGACAAGTAGACACAAGTTATTAAAAACTATAACATCAAAACAGTACAACAGAACATAATACATATATTAAATCATGAAGCTATTGGTAATTCACTCCATCTTATTAAGATGTTAGGCTTCCAGATAATCACACCTTAATTAAAGGACCTTCTGAACAGCTTTTTCAATTTCATTTCTCAAAGGCAAAATGGATATGCGCCCTAGATTTCCCCACAAAAATATAACATTCTTTCTCCTACGCTGCTTGAGAAGAAAGAATCCTCAATATCCCTACTCAGGATGGGCACACTGCACAAATAGGACTACTTCAAAGTGATGGGCCTTTATAGGCTCTCCATGGTTTGTACATTTATACTGTGGCTTTTGCATTTGTACTCAGAAGTCTATAAATTCAGGCAGATCCCACGTCACCAATGGCTCTCAGCCACCAGCATGTGGGCTGCTGTATTCTGGACCAGTTGAAGGTTTTTAAAATGACTGTTGCAATATCAAGCTGTGAAAGATAACTAAAGTAGAATTCTATAGATCCTGTTCTTCTCATTCAGCTCTTAAGCAAAGTGATGTAGGATTTTTCATCTCCTCTCTCCATAAAAGCATATACAGTATTTCTTCCCCTTCCCTCCTCCAAAGAAACAAAGTAAAATGAAAACTTCTCAAAATGTAACATTCTTTGAGTATCTATACTACATTAATGTTATTGTTCATTTTGCATACCAATCCAGACTTTACATAGACGAAGCCTTTTATCTCAACCAATTTATTTTAGTATCAGAGCTTGCAATAGGTTTGGACATAGGAAGCAATATAAAAGAAAAATTAAGCAGGGGCCCACTGTTTCTCTTTGGATAAAGCTGGTCAGAATTTGACCACATGACAGCAGAAGGAATGAACATCTATGGTAAGGATAATTTTGCAGTCTTAAACCCAGCTACTTTAGCAATGAAGATAAGACATCTTTATTTCAGATGTCTCTGTCCTTTGTGTGATTTCTATTCTTTCTGTTCCTGTCCCATAACCATTGGTAACTGATAGCAATTGGTAGCTTCCTAAGAGGCTCCATTTGTTTGCTTGCAGCATCCCTTGGTCTTTTCTACAACAAAGATTGCACGCAGCCATTAGAGTAACATTGGGTGAGGGATTTTGACGCTAAGCTTTTGACAAACTGTCTGCCCTTGTTCAAGACCTGTATCTCAGAAAGCACAAGACCTCCTGGGACTTCAGTGGCTGTCCCCTGGGTGGTCATCTGTACAATAGCTAGAAAATGTCCTTTATTATGGGATTGTCCATAATAGGTAAATAGGTAGGTAATAGATAAATATGTCATTATTTCACTCCATGAATGTTAGAAAAAAAAAGAAACAGAAACAAAGTAAAACAAAATTAATTCAAGTAACAAGTAGCAAATACAAGAAAGCCCTTCTGAGACATCTCAAAGCTAATAATTTATCTGAAATATATGAAGAAGGAGGTAGATGTGGCAGTATTGCAAAGTATATCCTGAAGCCATCATACAAGAGCCTCTTAATGCACCATTTCAATACAACCCCTTGGTCAAAGTGCACATTCAAGATGAGAGCAAGGAGGGGTGTAAGACAAAGGGATTGTACTTAATAGTTAAGTCAAATATTAAAAAAAAATTGTGTGTGTGTGTGTGCATTGTGTGTGTGTGTGTGTGTGCATTGGTGTGTGTATATATCTATATATATCGTTGTGTATATATCTATAAAAAATCCACTTCCTATTTAAAAAATAGAGCATTGTCTTGCTTTCACCATTAAGAGTTAAGCTATTTTTAAAAAAATAGGAACTTTTCATCCTAATTCTTTCCTAAGTCTGTCCCTCATACATTTTCTTTTAAAGTTGCCATTTTGCTGCTACAGCTGGGCTTGTCAGTTTTCAGCACTAATGGGTTGTGATACGGTGTCAAGGAAGTCAACAATCAATGCTGGAAAGGGCGGGGGGGAGAGGCTATCGCTGCTGACACAGCCAAGGATGGAAATACAATGGAGCTCAGTTGGTATAGAAATAAAAGGAAATTTCTCTTTTGTGTCTTGCTTTTCAGATTAGCAGAGATGTAGCCTTTGATAACCGGTTGACCGTTTCCTCTCTCCAAGTCCATTTGTTTTATCCTATAGCTCATCCCCAAACCAAACACTCAGACAAACATACATGAAAGCAGAGAATACAGCAGATATGTCCTCAGTTTATATTGGCCATACATTTTACAGAACTCAAGATGTATAATTGAGAGCTTGCAAAAACAGTAATTAAAGGACACTGAATTCAGGAGGGGGAAAGTCGATAGGGCACCATATTTTCTAATGGCTGTTTCCACACCAGGGATTTATAGTGTCACCCAGTCATTACTGTGGCAATAGAAAGCCTGTCTTCCCTCGTGATGGATCGCCATTGCAAAGGCTGAATGATGCTGTAAGAAGCTATGCAGCTCTAATCTGGTGATGGCCATAGAGTTGTGGAGGGATGAAAGCAGCAACAGCTAGATAAAGAATTGAGTTGGAAGAAGGTCTTTAAGGAAAGCCAGAGAGCTGAAATGACCTGTTCCTTCTAATTCTGAGGGCAACTCAGAGCATTTTTTTAAAATTAATTCTTAGAATTGTTTTACCTTGGGGGGGGGGCTGAAAAAAGTGGTTTTACAAATCTGAAAGGTACAATGACGAACAAATGCAAACATAGCACCAGGAACAAGAAATAAGGAGATAAGAGAAAAACAAAAATGTCCTGGGACTATTTTTTAAAAAATATAATTTAAAAAATATATAATTCCTTAAAATGTTTAGGAAGAAAAATTTAAAAAAAACTAATGGAAATTAATATAAAGTAAGAAAAAAAGAAATTGCTAAAAATGCAGAAACAAATAAACAATATGTAATGAAGTAGTTTCCGATTTTCTATACGGCAGTTATAAATACAATTATAAATTTACCTCATCACAACTTCACTTTTTCTATAATCTATCCTGTCTAATTATCAAATCCATAAATTGTAAGTTCATTTTTTCTGCTTCCTACAAAAAGTTTACCAGAGGCCAATTCTTAATACTATAATCCTAGAACAATCAGATGTAATCCCATAATCAGATGCTGATGGTTTGTGAGATTTAAAAATACATACATGAAAAGGTAAAATTGCTTATCTGTTAACAGGAATAAATGGACTTGTGATCTCAAATGAAAAAAACTGCTGGAAATACTCTTAGGGGTAGGACAAGGCCTGATGAAACTGAAGTAAAAATAAATGAATTACCAAATCCATTTTATTTTAACAAAAGGAATACTGTAGGTGCATAATGTTTGTCCTACCTGATCATGGTCTCTCAGCCTTGACAAACTTTACAACAGGACCCCCCAATCCCTGGGTTGTGGCCTACTACTGGGCTGGGGCCTATTACAGCTGAACTTGCAGTCAAGGTGCATATGCATGCTTGCCAGCCCACTACTCATGCTTGTTGAGCTGTGCATGTGTGTACATGGCAGCCCATCACTCATACAGCCCAGTTCCCCTCCAATCCCTAGTTGGGCCACCAAGTTGCAAAGGTTGGGGACCACTGCCTTACAGTGTTTTGGTGGGGTGAAATTGAGGAACAGAGTCTAATGTATATATCACCTGAACTTCTGGTAGAAAAGCTGTAAGTAAAACTAACAAATAAATGTAAATAACTAAATTCTCACAAAGCTATCTTGTCACCTATTCACCATTTTGAAATGATATAAAAATGTGTATGGAGCAAGAAAACGTAATACACATTATCAATAAAGAAATAATAATTATGACATTGTAGGTCATTTATTAGACCATAGTTATTATTTCCTATCCTTTATTTCTATGTGTTCATCCTTCCAGGGGAGCCAAGAGATGACTACAGAAACAATAAAGTGTAATTAAATAAAAGCATTGTTAACAGTATTAATAGTGACTTTTTCATTATTTTATAATCACCTGATTTTTAAACTGCACAAACTTGAATTGGGTGTTTATTCCTGAAGTATATGTTGTGTAGAGTTCATACAAACTGATGTAAAACTGTTCTTTAACTGAGTTATCATTTATGGCAATAGATATTCAGTCTACTTAGGCCGTATTTTAAGGAGAAACTGATGTACCAATTACGGTTTGTATTTTTCAGAAGAAAACTATATAATTATATGATACCCTATATAATAGTACAGAATTGCCTTGTGATCCCATTCATAAGTAGTTCAGATTATCCATAATGCTATCCGTATTATTGGGTTGGTTATATAGAACATGTGATACTTCATTGAAACGACCCTCTGGCTATCACTGTATTTCAGACAAAATTCAACTTTTGTCATGACAACCTACATAGACCTTTAATTTTCTTCTTAGAAATCCTCAGAACTTTCACTGGAAACTCCCAAAAGATTCTTCTCACTTGCTACTTCCTTTACTATTGCCTTCTGCAAGCAAGTGAAGAGATTGCTTTGAAATTTAAATAATTTGTGTGCTGAGATGGGTTGTTGTTGTTATTATTATTATTATTATTATTGTTATTTTCAATTTACAGACCAGCTTTCTACTCCAGGCGGCATAGCATCTAGCAACAACGAAAGGAATGTTAAAAACTCTTCTCTGTTTGTTCCTTTTCTGTCAGGATAGGTCAGGGGTGGGATACAACAGGGTTTGGGATTTACTACCAGTTCGGGATTTAGAAGGTTCGGTGATTTAGGATGTGCTTTCCTGCACGCTGCAAGTGCACGCCTGTAAATCGTCATCAGCATGCTGCGTGCAGAGAAGCAGCCCTCTTTTCTTACTTTTTTAACTGCAGCTGTGCCTCGTTCGGCAGCTGAAGTTGAAAAACCAGGAAATAAAAGTCAGGTAACAGCCCGGGTGGAGAGGTGGGCAAAAAGGGCAGACATAGACCGGTTCTATGTCTGCTGCTCTTCAGAGCTACCGGTTCTACAGAGGTGGACAGAACCGGTAGAAACCCACCCGATAGGCATGTTGCTGTGACACCAAAATTCTGGATTTCTATGGGCCACAGCCATGTTTCAGAAAGAAGGGGGGGTATTTTTTCTGACAGTTATTCAATTACTACCAAAACGTATGATTCATTGGTTAAGAGCATTAACAAGCATAAATTGGGCACTCTGGCAACAAAAATTACAGAATAGTGACTACCTCTCTTGCCTCTTAGCTCAGCTTCTAGAGAAAGCTTTTGTGTATGTGTGAATAATGGAAGTCTAGAAATTATGGCTCATCAGTGACATCCCCTCCATTGCAACACTCTTGGAGTTTGGGCTTCTGGAATTAAAATACTTCAGTCATTCCAATAAAGAGGAATTATTTGCCTCCTTCCATTTACTATCTTGTTCTGTGCCTACATGAATGTATATCTCTGTACCTATGTATCAGAGCCCTTCTAAACTATTATTGGGGACCAAGGCCATTTTCACATCCATCTTAAAGACTGCATTGTTTTGTCACGTTGAGATGAGATGCAATGCAATCGTCTAAATGTTTCTTTTGGCCCTTCCAATTGCAAATGGTTCCTTCAGGCTTTCCCCCATACACCCAGATGCACCCTTATCCTTTTGCCTCTTCTATAGGGCAAGAACAGAAGAGAGCCAGGAGAAAAGGTTATTTAGAAGAGAAATCCTGTTTTATGTGATATAATAAAGGATGGCAGTTCTATTCCATCTAATGCTAAAATGATGTATAGAGAAATGGGGATCTGCAGAGACTGCCATAGGCAAAACAGCAGATCTAATCAAAAGCTTTATTTTGGAACAGTGAGATGCTCCACAAATACCATGCTCTTTCATCCATTGGTTACAATGGAACTGGGTTTTTTTTGGGGGGGGGGGGTTGCCTCTAACATGCACACCACTAAGTATTTCCCCCTTGTCTGAGTTGCAGACCCCACTGTTTTTTTTCCCTTTTTGACACAGAATATATAGTTCCCTTCTGTAAAATAAATGATACACCAAACAAATATGTAAAAATATAATTAACCTTTAGAAGGCTGGCATTTTCAAAACTGTCAGCTGAATGAATGTATACAGTTCCTTGGGCTACGAAGGATTAATGGAAGTTGAAACATAAATCAATAAAGTAAAAACATGCTTCTGTTAAAGCTCGCTACAAGGCTCTTTTTTTACCCATGTGTGTTTGGCATATTAAGCCAGCTAATCTTATAGACTGCTAGGCTGTCTGGCTACACCAGTGTATCGCAATGTCTGGACAAGACATTCGGATAGTGTGTGCACTTATTTATTCTGACAAACCATCCTTGAAATAATGGCAGGGAAAAAAAATGGGCACATTCCACCAGGAATATCTCCACTCAGCAAGCACGGAAAGGCAGTTTTCACAAGGTCACGTCTAATTGCTGTAAGCTGCTTACATACCCTGATTCAATCAAACATCAGATGCTCTTAGTATTTTCCAAATTCCTCCAGTATCTGAATGTCTCCCACTGCTAAAGAATGAGAGGCAGAACCTGAGCAGGTAAAAAGAATCACCACTGAGAGAACTCTGATAAAATGTAGTGCTGTCCATTATGGGTCATTTCACGGTGTTTTTATACTGCCACTCTCCTAAAAACAAAAAATATAGCTTTAGGCCTTTACCGTATATAACATATTCACATTTTTTTAAAACATAGTTTGACTTTATTTTTATGATCCTCTTCTTTCCTAGTCATTTCACGAAAAAGAAGAATCTGGTTCAGAAATATGCCTCTTCTGAATTAGAAGTCTCTCAAAAGGCTGGGCTAATTTGCTCAAATTTGTAACTTCATCATAACCTTGCACAACTGCAGGTTGACCCTGTTCCGAAGCACTGATTTATCCCAAGGCCAGAATTGGTCAGCACTGCCACCCAGAGGCTTTGGGGCAGAGATCAGGGCCGCAGTTGAGAAATTTCCCCACTGCTGAAGACAAGGCCACGATTGTGCCAAAAATTCCATTGAAATAGCTACACAAAGGTCTTTCACCAGAAATGGTGGTTCTTGATCTCTGCAGTGGCATCAAGAACTAGGACTTTCACTTTTATAATTCACAATAATATCCTGCTTGAGATAAGTCCAATGTCCCCTGATTTAGGTACAAATATGATTGCACACATAGGTGCGGATTTCGTTCTAAAATGAAGTGGGTCTTAGAACAATTAACAGCAAGCCACAACACTTATAGTGTCCCCTGACAAACCCAACTGGCAAAGTCAACAAGGAAGCTGGTGAGAGACTCCTGCTCTTTCCATCCTAGATCCGAGTCCTTTACAAATCCCTAGATCCTCTTGAGGGGCATGAGGAATGTTTACCACACTAAAGCAAATGGCGAACTTCCACTTGTTGAATAAGACTATGGAGTTTGCACTTTAGAGGCATGAACTACAGCATGGGTGTCAAACTTGCCACATCACGTTGTCATCACGTGACATTTTGCAATGTTTTCCCCATTCCTGGAGCTGGGGTAGGTGTGGCCTGTGTGTGACACACCCAGCTCATAGACTGTCAGAACTTGTTGGAAGAAATATCCTTCTGGTTTCAGTTTCAAGTGGGGAAAAAGACACTGGAAACATGGAGGATGTTTGGAAGGTTTAATGGTGGACAGGACCACATGGCTTGGAGTGAAAAGGAAGGATGATCACATGCTTCAAGGTGAAGGAAGAGATCAAGTAAGGACTGATATGCTGAGAGTGCCTGGGTTTTATAACTTTTGTTGGAATTTGAATTGAAGCTTGTATTCTGATTGGTTGTCAGATTCCCATGAGGCCATGCCGGGGCAATTCGGTAGGCTGTCCTGAGTTCCAGGCTTGGTTGAGCCTTGCTGGATGATGATACACTGAAAGGGCTTTTGAGCAATTGCTATAGCTTTATCTGGAGATCTTTGTTATATAAAGTATTCTGGCCCAGGCCTTAACGGCCCACCCATTAAAAAAGGTGGGGGTGAATTTCTACTTCTGAGGTGAGTTTCTGCTTCTGAGTTTCTACTCTTTTTTGAGGAAATATTCTGCCTTTTTAATATTTCCCAGGATATTTCAATTTTCTAGGAGAGGGATGGGTGCTAACTTCCTACAAACTATAGGCAGGGCTATCACAGCTCAGATATTAAACATCTGGATGACTTGTTTGGCAGCAAGCTTCTCCATCTTTTTTGCAACCCTCTAATTGCATTGGTTACCCTGAGCAGTGAAAGAAAACCTGGGAATGTAACTCATGTTGAAGTCTTCTGGACTTCTTAGCAGTGTTCTGTATGTTCAACACACCATACTTCTGTAAAGCCATCAAAGTTAGGCATAGTAAAAAAAAAATTCAGTGGTTCTGTTCATACCTGAAGGGGCATCTCCAGAAACTGATGCTTGCTCTAGTCTGTACAGTATCAATTATGTATGTCTACTCATACATTATCTTCAAAAGCTTACTCTGCAACCTTCCTATGTGGCATTTGGCTACTTCAGATCCCATTCTAAGGCCTTCCCTACTGCACTGTAATAAATAATTCTTATTCTCTTGGTCTTTTAATACATTAAATTTACATTTATATGCTACCCATTGATAATTTAACTGCTTTGGCTATGTCTTAATTGCCTATTATTATTACGCAAAATGTTTACATTGTGAAGTTCATGTTTTATAAACTCCCGTTTTGAAGGACAGCATAGTAATTTTAAACACAAAAACATATCCACTCTTATTTCCAACATATTTTTACACTCAAGTTAACCCACCCTCCCAACCACCCCAAAAATAAAATGTTCTGAGTGACTTTCTAAAATGAGTAATGGGGAAATCACTGATTTCTGGTTTATATCTTACAAGCATGAGTTAGCAGAGGGAGCTATAAACAAGAGATGATGATACTGGTTCGTTTGATTATCTTGTGGATAGGGAAATTCATATTTTTACTTTTATCAACATTCCTATTTTACATCTCTTCATTTTCAAACTTCCATTGCATCTAGTCCTCCCACTGTGGGCCAGCCAATGCTCAATCTTTTCTTTCTACCTTTGGGGTTTTTTTTTTTTGGTGGGGGTGTTCTGCTTGCTGTCCCTGTGGACTTCTCTGATGGACCTAACCAACACACAAATATGCCCTGGCAATTTTTAAAATTTATTTTTGCTTCTGTGTACCAAGACATTATTTTCCACTATTCTCCAGCCCATGAGCTATCCAGCTTTGGTCATTCTATAATTGCGTCAGCACTTTTCTCTCTTTGACACTTCCCATAGGTACCGCCAGTTCAGTAATTGGAATTATCAACAGAGGCAATAGGGATTTTTCAAACTTGCTGAAAATCTTCACCAATCTCATTGTCAAAATCACTGTATCTTATTCTGTCACCTGGCGGGAGCACACTTTTGGCAACAAAAAGATTTTTGGTTTAAACATGGATTATTGTCATTTTAACATGGTTTCTGCTGTTTTAGAATTCTAAACAATGTGTATTGCACATGTATGAAATCCAGCTACAGTGAAACATTATGGTGTGTAGATATGGATTCTCCCAATCCACTCTTTTTTCTTTACCAAGAATTAAACTAGTTGATTTTCACAAGGCATTATGTGCACATTCTCAAAAAATGTGCTGTTTTCTTGTTTTGAACTGGAACTAAGTATTTTATAAATCAGCCGAATCTTTCATTACTTAAGAGCAAGAATTGTGGCCAAAAACTATGACAACATACTTTCTAGCCAGGAACAAAACTCAGTTTTTCTTTCAATTTTGCACTTAAGTCTATTAAAAAAAATCTATTTCCACAATAATTCAGTTAGTGACTTTTGAGTGATCATGATCTGCACACTCCAATTATTACTTGAAGATGCAATGAACTTTTTGAGAATAAATGGGACTTGTTCTGGATAAATATGGCCTCATAAATAAATATAGTTTGCAGTGACAATCATTTCAGTGCAAAATCCAATGAATTTAAAATAATTTTTGCTACTCTGTGTAACTTAAAAGAAACAAGTCTAATTCTGTTAATACTGCAATTTCTGTGCACTTGACTATGTCACAAATTTCAATGAGGTTTAATCCCAAGTTAAAAAATAACACAAGAAATATTTTACTTTTCAAAAGTAAAGCCATGTAATGTTATTTTCTTAAGGGAAAAAATCAAATCAAATACTACTTATACTGTGATAGTTCTAATAATCAATTAATTAAGATGTCCTTTTACTGACCATGTACATTTTGTTATCTTTGCTCGTCACAGCTTCTTACTTTGACAGAGCTGTCATCTGGATATCTCTTAAGATGTATATTGTTAGAATTATTTCTTGAATCAAGACTAGCTATCCTAACAGTTATCTACTCTGCCCAGGAGTCTAGACAGCAATGCTACTTCTGGCCACTTGATTTTGCTTTAAACTTGCCTTCACATATTTCTTTTCCTTCAGAAACAGATGCTCAAGAAGCCTCCACACACACAATTTGTGTCATCACAACAACCCTGTGAGGCAGACTATCCTGAGAGATAAAGATTGATCCACAATTATGATTGGGTGTGAAATTTAAATCCACAATATATTTATGCCCACACTAGCACAAGCATTTAAACAGGAACCTCGACAACTGGTATTTACCCTGATGTCAGGAAATGCAGTCTTATCATGTGATGCTTTTCATCACAAAAATATTTTTTTTAATGAGTTACTCAAGCCCTCCCCTTTTTTTCCTTGTTATCTTTTCAGAGTAAATTAATTTCCATTCACCATATCCCGCTCCATCGAAAAAAATGCCTTCTACCAGAGCCAAAACTTGCAGGAGAGGGCCGTTTCGTACTTTGGTTTTTTTGCAGTAAACTCAGCTGTATTGGGAGCAGAAAGACGAACAATTTTCCTGCGGGGTACACATTAAAAAATTAATAAAATAAAACCCACTGCATTAGTGCAGGCAGATTGCTTGCCACTACGATCTGTTTTGGGGGCTGGAGGCTTTAAATGAGGATACTATATTCTGGCTGGTGGCGTTGTACAACGAAGAGCTTTTCTCTCACGTCCTCTATATTTCTCTTTGGGCATTTTAATGTTCAGACGCTTGTACATTAATTATTGGGAGGGGTGGTGGTTCCCAAAGCCGGGTCATTAAAGGAAATGCACATTTTGAATCCACGCGTTATTTTATTCCAGGAGCCTAGTATTATTCTTATACCCGACCTCCTGTTAAAATGACCCCTCCCTCCCTCCCTTTGCCGTCTCTGCTGATCGGATTTGAGACCCACCAGGATATGCAACCTTCCGGCCTAAACTGCGCTCAGCCGCCTGAGCAGTTTAACCTTAGACTGTCTACTATTGACCTCACCCCTTTCCTAAGAAGTCTGTAGGGGGCGTGCATAAGCGCACCANATCAAAAGGCTTGGCTTGCATTCCTTCCCTCCCGTCCCTGTCCGATTGTTTCTTTTATTTTTCTTCTATGTACCCATTTGATGTATTCATAACTATGGATACACTTATACCTATTATCTTGTAAGCGATTGACAAATCCAAATAAATAAATAAATGATCAAAAGGCTGGGCTTGCATTCCTTTAAAATATAGGCCAGTCTAAGCCCAACCGAGACTGGAAGGTGCCCTCCTTGGGTCGCAATTCAAGTGGAAATGCAAAAGGAGGAGGGTTTAAAAAAAAAGAAAGAAAGAAAGAAAGAAAGAAAAGAAAAGAAAAAGAAGAAAACAGAAAAGGAGGGCAAGTACAAGGCTCTCAGCTCTTTCATCCAGGAATGATGTCACGTCACCTTGATTTTCCGGACAACTCTCGCGAAGCTCTTTGCAAGCAGGCGGGCCCCTCCTCCCCCGGCCTCTGCGGGGAGAAGCAATTGCACTCCGTTCCCTGCCCCGACACAACCCCCCTTCCACCAACTGGGGGTGAGGGAGAGTCAAAAAGACCCTGGTCTACTACCAAACTCCTCGGCCCTTTGCAAAGGGATTGGGGTGGGGTTTGAAACGGGCAACTTTTGAGGAAGGGGGCAAAAAAAA
>BHFT01078809.1:0-14473 GCA_004320025.1 Laticauda laticaudata
TCCCTCAGGCAGGGCCTCTGGGCCCTCATCAGGAGGAGCTTTGGGTTCTAGGGCTGCTTACCACACCACCACCCACCAGCAGCACAACAACACAGCAGCAGCAAAATAGCACCAGCAGCAGCAAGACCCAGCAGAGAAGCACCAGAGAAGCACCAGCACCAGGAGCAGCAACAGCAGAGAAGCACCAGCACAGAGCAGCGCCAGCAGAGGAAGCACCAATCAGAAGCAACAGACCAGGAGCAGCACCAGCAGAAGCCCCAGCAGAGCAGAGTCAGCCCAGCACAGAAGCCCCAGCAGAAGCAGTCAGGGCCAGGGGGTGGGATGTGGCCGCTGTCCTATTGCCAGGGCTACAGCAGATGGCAAGGCTTCCGTCTTCTTCCCCGATGGTTGTGGCTGCGAGATGCTGTCCTGGCAGCAGGTCTTTCCTCTGAATGGCTGATATGGCGTGTTTTCGAACTGCAATCCTTTTATATCCGCGGGGCTGATGCAAATGCCTACCTGCATGCGCAGTGAATGCTTGCTCGCCTAGGCATCTGCTAGCATCTGCCTCCTTCTGCTGCGCAATCTGCTCCTGTGCTCCCACCGGAACCCTGCGGAAGTGCCATCTGCTTTCCATCCCTAGGCTGTCCATGGAGTATCCGCTTTACATCCCTGGCTACATCTCCCCCGTCTATTCTTCCGCTTGTTGTCCGCTCTGTTAATGCAAATTTGGGCACTTTGAGAGCGGATAAACAACGGCATGGGAACATCTTTCTCGTCTACTGTGTCCTTTTTCCATACTTTTTGCATCCGTCGGCCATGGACAGCCCTTAAACAAACATGTATCAGTTGGAAAGGATGGAAGTGAAGCATCAGGCAAGTACTGCATATTGTTCTTGTATAACGAACATTTAACTACGTATAGTGAAACAACCTAATTTAATTTGTTTTCAGTAAGGGCCTTTAGTTTAATCTTGGTTATGCAGTCAACCTTTAGGGACATAATGTATATAGAGAAAGAGTAAAAGTGTTACTGCTACGTCTTAAAAAATGATTTATATGTAATAAACATAATGGATCAGTTTGAAGAATGGCTCAGTTTATAACAATGTTAAGCCACATATGAAGGTATACTTTTACTGCCCATCGACGTTAGGGCACATTAATTTTAAAATGCTCAAACAAACTGTTGAATTGTCGAGGGAGGTAAAATTAGAAACCCGTGTAGCAAGTATTTACACTGTAATGTTTGTAGTCAAGAAAAGAATAAGGTTAACTCCAGCAAACAAGACTAATGGCTTTAAAACGACCAAAGAACCTTTAGAGTTGTATTTGCTGACATAATTGTGCCTAAAAATGAAGTTTAGGAGGTGCCTGTTAAATTTTGAGCTGTCATGACCATACTCAAGATACGGTTTCTGCGCTATCTTATGAAACAAAACAGAAACAATTCCAACATTTCTTCCAATTGGCTGAGGGATGCTGAGAGAAAAAATGAAAGTAAAGGCCCTGTCTCACTGCCAACGGATGCAAAAAACGCACACTAACGCGAGCAAATATTTCCATCCGTTGTTATCGCGCTCTCAGAAGGGCAAAATTTGCATAACAGAGACGGATACACGACGCGGGGAGGATGCAGGGCGGATTGGAAAGCGGATGTGGAACGGAAGCCTAGCGGATGGAAGCGTGAGGAGCGGATGGCACATCGCAGGGCTTCCGGGGGCCTCAAGCAAAGCGGACGTGGAACGGATACAGGCGGATGCAGAATGGGATTCACAGCGGATGAAGCGGATGCACAGCGGAACCCTAGCGGATGCACAGCGGAAACTAACGGAGTGCCTGGCGTTAATTGCGTATGCGGGGGAGATGCATTGCGCAAGCCCCCGGATGATAGAAGGGAAGCAGCTCGCCACGTGGCCAGCATTCGGAGAAAGAACCTGCTGCAGGAACATCGAGTCCTTGCTGCCTGCTGCATGCCTGCCTGCCAAGCCTCTGCCAAGCCTTCCTGCCAGCCTGCCTCAAGCCTCCTGGCCAGCCTTGCGCCAGCCTGGCTCCAGCCTCCCGCAGTCCAGTCTGCCTTCCAGCCTTGGTGTCTGCCTGCTTGCCAGCCTTGCTGCCTGGCTCTGCCTTCCTGCCAGCCCTCCTGCCAGCCTTCCTGACAGGCTCTTGACAGCCTTGGTGCCAGCTTCCTGCCAACCTTGATGCCAGCCTTCCTGCCAGCCTTGACTGTGCCAGCCTCCTGCCAGCCACAACCTCACAACCATGGGAAGAATGCTAAAGGCTTCAACAACTCCGCCATCCCTGGCAAGAGGGACAGGGTCCATCCAATCCCGCCCCCTCGTCCCTGACTCTGCTTCTGCTGGGGCTCTCTGACTCGCCTGGGCTCGCTCTTTCTGGTGCTGAACTTTGCTGAAGCTGCTCCTGGCAGTGGGTGCTTCTGCTGCGTACTCTGCGAAGGCTGCTCCTGCAGTGTGATTCTGCTGCCTCGCGCTACCTGCTGAAGCTGCCTCCTCGTCCTTCTGCGCCTGCTGGTACCATGCTGTCCTGCTGTGCTGCTGGTTCTGCTCGTGCTTCTGGACTTGCTCGTACTGCTCGTGCCCTGGTCTTGCTCATACCTGCTGATGCCTGTGTGCTTTGCTGTGTGTCGCGCTGCTGCTGTGCATAGATAGATGATGATCCTCCTGCGCTGCTGCTGATGATGACTGATGATCCTGCTGTTGCTGTTTGCTGCGCTTGCTTGCTGCTGATTATGATCCAGCTGTGGTGATGATGATGATGATGATGATCCTGCGTGGTGCTTTGCTGCTGGTGGTGATGTGGAGGAGCAGTACTGGGGACCCTCCAATGCAGGGCCCATCCTGTCTGCCAAAGGGAGGAAGAGGCGTATGCGCAACTGGGAGAGCACACCCGAGGATGAGGTGCTGGAGGGGCTGAGAGAGATGACTATCTGTGGTGGACAGGAACAACCGCTGTAAGGAACCAAGGAGCAGGTTGCTGGAGAGACGAAAGGCAGAAGAGTCTGGGCTACACTCGGATGTGACTCTAGCTGGTGAAGCACATGTACACCTGGTACAGGAAGCTGCACCTGAAGAAATCTGGCCAGGCCACGTTAAGCTGATGGACAGAGAGACCTATGTCAGTGGCCAGGTGGCAGCTTCCTGGAGGGTGAGATCCGACCCGAGAGCACACCAGGAAGCCCCTCTATCTACTCTCTCTCCGGCAGCCCTTCTGCGACCAGAACATGGAGAACCCCAGTCCAGGTGGTGAAGGACCGGATCACGAGTCTGCTTCACAACCCTCCAGACCCAGAGGAACCTGCTCCCACCCAGTCCAGGTCTGCTCCTCCACTCCACCCCAGGTGATGTCCTCCATTTCCAAGCCTTCTCACAGCCTCCCTACAAGGGTACGGGCTTCCAGGAGTTCCAGCAGCACAGGCAGCAGCCTGTCCAGCCAGGCACAGAGTCATCGGGCGACACCGTTACCACCAGTTCCACTGATGCCACCGATGCCAGCTACGCAAATGATGCCCACCGATGACAGCGATGCCACCCACACCACTGATGCACCCATGCCATTCCTCACCCAGCTGCAGACAGACAGCCGACTACACTACTCCTTTCTCCACCCCACAGCCAAACCCAGCCTCAGTTACATCGTGTCATCAGTACTGTGGCGACACCATGGCATGGAGGAAGCGGACCTCTTAGCATCGTGGGTCTGACAGCTGTCAGAGAGCTTCTCACACACCGTCACGTTGTCCTCTCACGGCCAGGCACCCCAGTGGTGCTTCAGCTAAGCACCCAACCATCACCCACTCCACAGCACCTGGACTTACCCCTGAGACTGGGCACACCTCCGATGTGACTCAAGAAGAGTGCCAGAGACTGGGTAGCTGGCTACCTGTGGATTTTTTATTTGGACACTTTGACTGGGTTATTTTTGTTTTTACAGCTTGTTGTTCAATAACCCAGGTTTATCTTTGATTCGTCTGGGACAGGGTCTGGATCTGGAAAGCCCATGATGAGGTTGCCTTTCCAGCCCCCTCCTTGAGTCACTGCATTGTATACCTGGGCATCTGAACATTTGACGCCGCTGCTGAAGGCATCGATGTTTCATGAACTTGTAGTCGCATCGACCATCGGAAGAGGACAATGCTATAGAAGCCTTGTATTGAAATAAGTGGAGCCCGACTTGGGTGGTGGCTCTTTGCAGGCCACATCTCCATCTAGGCACTCTAACGGTGTGTGGAAGTTCCACCTCTGATACCACTAGCTCTGCAACATATCATTACATCACATCTCTTCGATGGAGGCATTGGAGGGCTCCTGCAGGCATTCTATAACGATGATGGCCTGCACAGCTCTCTAGACCACAATGCTGATGGTGTTGTGTGGCACCTCCAGCCTTACTGCATGCCTCCTGTAGATGGTCCTGAGGCCAGGTGGTGCAGAGTGAGTGCCACCTTGAGCCCAGCTGCCAGGCTGGGGCGGAAGTTGGATGATATATATGTCAAACCTGGGTATCAGGCGCTGCACAACTTCGTCAACCATGGCTGGAAGGCATCCTCATAGTTCTGAAATGCCCGAGTGCCTTCGTTCTGAGCTCTACCATCAGCTTGTTGTACGTCCGTACTCTGCCTCTTCCCCAGATCCATCTTAGACCAGACGGCTTCTTGGCTGCCTCTTTTCTTCCCGTAGTAGAAGAGTTCACAGAGCCTGTAGATGGCTTCGTCACTGTTGCAGAAGGATGGTGGCTGCCAAAAGGACTGTGTTATGAGTCCCTGGTTGACATGACTGGATGCGTGAAAGGAAGAGTACGTGATGCGCAGAGGTCTGCACAGGTGGGCCTGCTGGTCTGAAAGTGATGAGAGAGTTGTACCCTTTTTATAGGCAGTATAGATGTCCTTGCATTCCTCTAGACAAATTTCTTTTATAATCCGAGATGAGGTCCCCTCTTGAACGTTTTATCCGTTTTAAACGCTTTGTTTCCGGTGCAGCACTGTTCTGCATCCCATTCTGCATACATCACGCTTTCCTCCCTGCATCTGAGAGGAAATGCAAGTTGTGTGGATCCGCAGCGGATGCCTAGCGGATATAGCGTCTAACGGTGTGCTGAACGGATGCGTAGGGATGTGTAGCGGATTGCAGAACGGACCGCATTGGATACATTGTTCCGCGCAAAGTTTTGGCGAAGCCCAAAACTTTTTGTGCAGATGAAACGTCATAGACGGATGCTGGATGTATAGAGAGGGAAGCAAAATGGAAGGCAGTGAGTACATCCGGCTTAACCAATCGATGCAATCTTTTTGTTGTCCGTTTTTTACATCCTCTTGCATCCGTTGGTTGGGCAGTGTGACATGGGCTTAAAATGATTACTTTAGTAATGATAATGGGACTGGAAGTTTGTTACAAAAGATTCCAAACTATGTTAAAAAATTGCTGTGTTGAGCATAAACTTTCAGCACCTTACAAGACCACAATATAACTCATTTGTAGAATGAAAAAAGCAATCTTTTTAATGTGTTGTGAGTGCAAACATTTACAAAGCCATAGAAACACTATGTAATCTGATTCAGGAATCTACCTGAAACCACTGTGGGAGTGAGGCCATAATGTGCTAGTAATCATGTTTTGAACAATGGAGTAAAAGACAAACAACTGGAGAATTGCTCATTCACTCGTGCATGGCAGAAAACCAAATTTAAGTTATCTATACTTCATTTGGAGCTCCACGCATGGGTGCATATTCCTCACAAGTAAAGACTGAAAGCGATAAACATCAGAGCTAGAAATTATTTTTTGTGGAGTTATGAGGCCAACCATAAGATCATTTAGATTTTGGGATCAAAGCACAGCTCATGTATTATTGTAATGCTAGTGCAAAATTTTGAGCACATTGCGGTGGGAATAAACTGGAACAAGAATCCAGAAGTGATATTATTATTGACACCCCAAATTAGTCCCTAAGGATAAAATCAGTACACCCAATCGTCATTAAAGAAGGAAGAACAGGAGGAAGTAAGTAGAACAAGCACAGGAAGAAATAAACAGAAGAGGTGTCACATGAAAGTCCATCAGTAACGCCTTTTATTACCAAGACATTCAACCGAGCTAACACACACCTGATAGATATCAGGCTAGTGTTGTATGCCAAGTTGAATACAGATTCCTGTAACTATAGGAACTAAAACTGTATCCTGCTAAGCGATCAGGCTATTTGCAAGAAAGCAATGGATAAGGAACTGGAACATAAAAAAAAACTGGATGTATACCTGAAAATGTTAATTACCCCAGTAAACATGCCAAAGATGTAAATGGATATATAAACTGAAGAATGTAGATGGGACTGTTATCCATAAAGCCAAGGTAGTAGCACAAATGATTAATCAGACACAAATGAGTATGATGAGGTGTTTGCTCCTCGTCTAAAGGCTACACTTAAGGCAGCATTAGTGTGCGGCAGCTAAGGAGAAAATATATTGTAAATCATTTGGATGTAGAGACAGGTTTATCTGCATCACTTGTTGCAACGCACAAATAGCTATTTAAAGAAACCTTTAGTCTCAAAAATAATACTGGATAAAATTCTTTGCTGGATATTGAAAAGAGTTTTTATGGTTTGAAGCAATCAAGGATATGAGTTGAACCAATGTAATAGTTGAAGAATTAACTAAAATAGGTTTTGTAGCTGGCATGGCTGATTCCATGTTTGTTGAAAAGAGAAAGTGTGGTTAGTAGTCATTAATTGCTATTGTTTTTTCTGATTGCACATAGCATTAATCATGCAAAATTTGAAAAAGAAGCTAACTGAGAATAATTTCCACGATTGGAAAAGACAATTTAAATAAAAACAATTAGAGAACATAATAATTATCCTTTGCTTTAAAGATAGATAGAACTAGGGGACGATATAAGATCTCACAGCCAGATAAAATTAACCCAATTACTAAAAGTTATCAAGGAGACAACTCTTGTACGAACGCTAAGACACCAATGGAGCCAGGAGTTTAGCCATAGTGATGTTCAAAGTCCTATTTTTGATAAGAACATTTATCAGTCTTGATGTGTATTTTTATCTTATTCAAGTAATGTCAAGGCGCAGATATGCTGCAATCGCATGTTAATCAATTAGTGGAGATTTAACGTGGGCACTGAAAGACACTGCAAGGTTCTAAACGTGTGTTAGGAATATCTGAAAGAGGATGCATTTTACACTTGTATTTGGAGCCAAAAGCATGAACCAGAATTTGACTGCATATGCTTGATGCCAGTTTTGCTACAGACATAAATACACGAAAATCTACATCTGGTCCTGCCTGTATTATTGGGAAAAAGCATTGATTGGGATGAGATCTATTTAGGACAGAAACATCTACAGTTTATCAACAATGGAGGCTGAATTTCATTTTGTCTTTTATTATGTACAGATTTAGGTTTTGTATAAGCAATTATTACATTGATATGGAAGTGATGGAAAAAATCCTATTTTGTTTACGAAAGGATAACCAATCAGCAAATACATGATGGCTTCCAAATCATTGCTGTTAAAACAAGAATGAAACACACAGATCTTAAGATATTTAAAATGTGAGACAATGGTCGTGCAAAGTAAGATGATTATGTCAGAATACTGTCTGTCAGAAAACAATTGATAGCCAGATCCATTTTCAAAAGCCCAAGGCTCGCTAAGCATAAGGCTAGCTGTGAAGATTAGGACTGAGGAATGTAAGGTTTGTATAATTATCTTTCCGCAAAAGGGGAGATATGTTAGTATATAAGTCACCTAACAGGTGTTTGGGTTAGAAGATATAACCAGGAACAACATTTAGTATCTATGTCTTTAAGACATTGCAGAACATGTCAATGTGGGTGTGGTTTTTCAACTGCCATTAAGATGGAGCCAGAAACCTGGGTTGTTTTCATCTGAGTCTCAGAAGAGATTGTGAGGTATCTTGTTTCCTTTCTGTGGAAAGTTACTTGCCCGTTGCCTCCATTTTTCCAATTGACTGATATTACTGGATAATGTAATATCTGATAATGAACTGTTTTTGACACTGGAATTTATACTTTTGGGATTATCGCTGGATGAAAACTGATATTTTACCTGTGAATGACTTTGCGACTGCCTATTTTGGACTTTTCTTAAACCTTTCTGGAAGTAAACACCTACATTTCTGTTACAAGTATCTGTGTACTGTGGTGTATTATTCAAACACTTCTCTCAAATACATCTCCCTGTATGTGCTCATTCTCCTAACGGGGAATTACCTCAACAATTTCCAAATGTAATCTACAGTTTGGACTGTTGTTTCCCAAAAGATTAAGAGTTACTCATGTGTCTTGGAAGAGTTAAGCAAGTGTTCTGCTTCTTCACAAATAGAAGTGAATTCTAAATCAAGGATTGTATTTTCCACAAAATTGCATTGCCTCTAGTGAATTCGAAAGCATGAAATGGGAAGGTTTCTTTGCAGATTTGTTCATATGCCTTATGACAGTTAAGCAAGTGCTCATATTTGTCACAGAAAGAACCTAACTTAAAGGAAATGCATACATTTCTTCAGGGAGTTAGGGAGAATAAAAAGAGAAATTGCCAAGCATTTGTTGTTACTATTCACGTGAAGGCTTTCCCATTACATACATCATTGCCTTTAGGAAAAGATCTGGTTTCTGATAACTAAACCAAGAGGAAGACCTAACTTTTAGGTATAATTAGATAATTGCAACAGAGAAGCATTGTTCAGTAACATAAAACAAAAAAAATCTCTCTATAACTTATAGATGTATTGGGCTTGTGAGGATGAATATTTTTATTGTATAATGCATTGATCTGACATTTTGAGTGCTAATATATTCCTTTTTTTTCTAATTATTCAATTTTGTGAACCAACCAGGAAAGTAGAAAATAATTGCTCATGGATGTTCACAAAATCAAAGTTCTTTCTGCAAAATTTGTCAAATCACAAACAAGTTTTATTTATTTATTGAAAATATTTTATGGGAACCTTTCAGAGAGATTCTAACCTTTGAGTTAGAGTGTGTTGAAGAAATCAGAAATTCCATTTCTTACTAGCCTAGCTCCATTAATTTCTGGCACACATATTTTGTTTTAAAACCAGTGATATTCTTTGTGGCCAAGAGTCATATATCATTTGTGGAAATGTGTTTTGTGTGCAACACAACTGTGTGCAACTGAACCTACAGCTTGCTTTCTTGTAAACTGGTTAGATTCACAACTGTTATGTCTATTCAAGTGCTTCAAGAGTTTATTACTAGTCCTTGTCTGTTTCATTGCTCTCTTATAGTAAGTGTAAAATCCCACAAGAATTTAAAGAATCTTCATAAGCAATTTATTTCCCATCAGACCAAAGATATTGATTTAAAAATAGGCAAGAATGGTTCCACAAAATCTCACAATGTCCTGACTGAAGATCATTTCATTCTGTTGTGAAATGATCAACTTCAGTCAGGACATTGTGAGAAAATAAATGTGAGAAAAAATGGATGCCTAATTATATCTTTGAAAAATTTCCTTAGTAGGACTGGAACAAAATGTTTAACATCAGAAAACAAAATGTCTCATCTTAACACCAAATGAAAAGATCAAAAGTCATATTTCTACATTTATTATTATTTGCAAAGCTTGTGTTATTCTAAAATGGTGATGTTGTGTTCGCGAAGAATGAGACTGGAGACCAGCATAACTTCAGCTCTTTTATTTAGTGCAGAAAGTCCATCTGAANATGGCAGCTCTTTTTATAGAGAGGCTGCTCGCGGCTAGTGGCCAATGATGGCTACTTGTTTTTCCCGCCGCTGAGTTGGCCAATCATAGGTTAGTTATTATTGGCCAATCAGCGTCGAGACAGGAACCAATGAGCTTCTAGTATTTCTTGACCAGTGGGAATAGACTATTTGAAGTATGTTAATATGGAACACAAAGGACTGTTAGGAGATGACTAGGCCCAGCAGTTTCTCTCCACAAATCATTTCAAGAGGCCTTAAAGGTAAAGGTCTTATATTTTTCTAAATGAAGAGGCTGGAGGGTGTGGCTCATAAGGTGAGCTGTGCTCTCCGGTTACACATAGGCAGCCAGAATGGCCTAACCACTTTGTGCATTTGTCTGTGAATCTCAAGTCAGTGACAAGCAGGCTACAATACTGTGAGCCAGATGGGAAATGTGGAAAACCCATTGCTGGATTTTGTTGGTTCATCTATTTCCAAGTTGTCAACATCCAGTTCTTCATCGCTCCTTCTCTCTCCATTCCCCAGTTCCAAGTGTAATTTGAGGCAAGTTCCTGCCAGAGGGAACAGCTAGTGGTGTAGACTTCTCCTTCTAAGAATATTATAAAGAAATGAATTTTTTGCAGAACTTCTTGCCCTCAGAATGTTAAATGAAGATATAACCACTGACAGGGCTTGCTGTGTTCAGGTAGACTGAACAGATTTTGTGCATTTTAATGAAGAGGTAGCAAGCTCCCAATTTTTAAGCTGCCCATGAATTTTGATGAAAAAGACATATATCAGATAGTTGTCTATTGAATTTCTCAGTCATCTAGGTCATAGTTGTCTCAAAGCTGCTTTTTCAAAAGGCAACTGGATCGCTTTTTTCTTGAGGGAGATGTTTGGCTTCTCATAGGCAAAAGTTTCTTTGGGTTCATCATTATGTCATTAAAAAGGGATGAAAAGCTGTCATTCGATACACACCAGCCTTTCATGTATACCATAAAGCCCATCACCCCAATTGGTGATTGGAAATTTAGATGCAGCAGTCCATCAACAATGGAAGTCCACCAGGAGACTGAAGAAGACCAGACTGAACCAAATAGATTAATAGTCTAATTAGTCTGTTCCCTGTAGTTCAAACATAAGGCCATTCGATTGTCCCTTTCACATACCATTAGCCTGTAAATCTGTTATATTTGCATACTGGAACTACTGTTAGTACAAGAGCTTCAGTTCAAGGCCTTTTTTTCTTGAGAATGACATAAAATTATTCAACCCTCATAAATCAAACCTTTTAAAGGTGGAGAACTCAAAGACATGTGCCTTGCAGTTATTTTATTTTATCCCCCCAGAAATTCCAAGTCTGACTATATCTCATCATCAATTCCAGACATATGACCTTTTGACCCAAAAGTAGCAAGCCAAGGAGATATCTCACTGTCTTCCATGGAGGGAGGGAGAATTTTTCAGGGAAATGGGGAATGAATAATCCATGCAAACTGATGTCAGCCTGCAGCCATGAACCTACAGACCCAGCTATAAATCAAGAGAGGGATAATAAGCACATCCATCAAATCATTGTTTGTGGTTTCAAGACAGAGATAAGGTTGATGTGTGCAGCCAAGGCTTATGTTTTCACAACAATTGAAGAGTCACATATAGCCAGGCAATTTGGATTAACTCCATTTCCAGAGTTGCTGTAGTGCCCTGCCATTTTCCTTGAAGGAAAATGTTCCAGTCCTTTGACAGAACCCACTGCTTCTCTGCAGAATCTTTTCTTAATTTTGTGAACAATGTCTTCACAATCCTGTCTATGGAGATTCTCAATCATCTAGGTCACGGTTGTCCCAAAGGTGCTTTTTCCAAAAGGCCACAGGATTTTCTTGGTTTTCGTCTTTGAAAACATTTTGCTTCTCATCCAAGAAGTTTCTTCAGTTTTTTAGAATTTTTCTTGGATGAAAAGCAAAACTTTTTTCAAAGAAAAAACCCCAAAGGTCCAGTTGCCTTTTGGAAAAGCACTTTTGGAACTTCCCCCATCCTTCACCATCACTAGGCTGTCCATCAGATGGACAACCTCTTACTAAGGATCTTAGAATGATGTTCCTTAAAAAACCACACACTCAGTCTTGTTTATACATTGTGAACTAAAATAGAATTATTTAAAAAATTCTCTGATAATGTAGGATAAGTAGAAGATGTATACAAGGCTTTGGATACATTCATTCAGAACCTTGTCAGATCAGAATCCTACTTTTTGTAGCATTATTGATGCTTCCATTGATGATTCTGCAGTTTGGTGGTTAAGTAAGAGTCCTTCTAGGGGTTCATATAAAAGAAAACCACAGAAACCTCAGATGAGATGGGGAAGCATAATGATCACACTGCCTGAACATAATAACTGCCACTAACTTAACAATACTGCTGAGTCCATGTAAAATAAACATAGCTGAGGACAGCTTTCAGATTCCCTGCAGGCAAAAAAATGGGCATTTGATTGACTCTATACTCTCTCTTGTTCTGGTCTCCCAGGACCATAAGCTTTGATCTCAATTTTTTTTCTTTCATGGAACATTTTTGGAAAAACACTTTGAGGTACTTTGAGGCAGTAAATAAACCCTCCTTCTCTCCAAGTGCTTGCAAAGAATAATTGAAATAAGATTGCTGTCTTCAGTTATAAAAGGAGCAAAGTCAATTTTGAACTGCCAAGCATAGTTGCAATTGTCTGGCAGGAAATTACCCTCAGCATCAAGCCATGGCTGTGAATATTTTTGTATTTGGCTCAATTGCCAGTCATTTCTTGTGGAGTCTAAATTACTGATTTAGTTTATATTAAATTTGAGAGATAATCCCTGAAATTATGGGCCTCTTTTCTGTTAAGGTTTCTGATGCCATCAGATCAACAGCTCGGTTTTCAAATCCCTTTAGATCCTAAGCTGATCAATGGTGATCTGGCAGTATAAACCACTTGAGTTGACACAATTCTGAATTTGAGACTTGGCAAATGTAAATCAAGATTTAGGCTACTATAAAAATCACTTGGCTAAAAAAATCCCAAATCCTGAAACTCTTTTGAGCCCTTGAAAATTCTTCTCCTTCTTCAACTCTTCCCCTCCTCCTCCTTCCTCCTTCTTGGTACAAATTTTAAAACAAACCACTTTAGGGTTAACAAATTTCAGTTTATAATTCAGTTATGTAACCTGTATGTCTGTGTGTGGGGGGGGAGATTTTCACCATGGAACCCTGTGGCCTCCAGCCACAGAAGAGAGAGATAAGTGGAATAATTATTTGTTGGCAGTGTATTCTTGCTCTCCTCATGCCTATCTTCTTATTTTGAAACCCAGTTACACCCTTAATGGGGCTGGTACCCAGTACCACCATCTAATATTCTTGCAGTTCAGCCAGACTCAAAATTTCCTCAGATTTTCTCATGTCACTGCAACCTAGGTGATGGGTTGGGGAAGAGGGAGGAGGGAGGAGAAAGATAGAGACAGGAGGGATGAGGAGGGGAAAGGAAAGTCTGGTGGCTTTCCCAGAATTCGATGTCTTTTGGACGCTTGTGAATTCTTTCACATATCCCTCCCCTGCTGCTGGAAACTTCAATCACAGCGCCTTTTGACAGTTGAGAAGAGCTGGGGGGGGCTCAACTCCTCCCTGGGGCCTGGCCCATTGTGGGAACAAACATATCATTCCTGTTGGTTTCATTAAAGGGCATCTGTGAATGCATGAAACCACTTAACTCCTTGAGTGCCTCAGGGCTCCTGAAGCACCACTCCAAATTGAGTGATTAAATAGACACACCAGTCAGCTACAGAACTGGGGAGGACCAGAGAGATTGAAAAACACCAGCAACATATTTCCCATGACAGGTAGTCCTCAACATACAACAGGCTGTTTAAAATTACAATGGCACTGGAAAAAGTGACATATGACCATTTCCCCATACTTATGACCATGCTCACGTGATTTACATTTGGATGCTTGGCAACTAGTTCACATTTATGCAATGTCCCAGAGTCATGCAGCCTTCTGATGAGCAAAGACAATGAGGAAGTCAGATTCACTTAACAATCGTGTTACTAATTTAACAACCGGAGTGATCCACTTAACGAACACGGCAAGAAAATTCATAAAATGGGGTGAAGATCACTTAATAAATTAGAAGATTACTTAATAAATTATTAACTTAGCAATTAATAAATTCTGGGCTCAATTATGATTGTAAGTTGAGAATCAACTGTATTTGTATTTAACCTGAGAAGCAGGGCGTTGTTCTGGAACAATTGCAGGGAGAACCTAAAGCCCAAAATTGGTTCCAGTTTGGCTCTTGAGTACAGCTACTGACTTCCATCTAGTCATTCTCATCAAAGAATGTTTTGAGAGGAGGGGATGAAAAACATTCCTTCCAATAATGGAAGAATGCTTAGACAGAATTTCTTTCAACTTTCATCTTTCTTCATAGAGAGGCAAGTTACCGACTGTATAAAGGCTGCATAACTTCACACTGCTTGATGGCTTACACCAACAGTTGAAATTTTCAACCCCATAAATATACTGTCTATGTTTATATAATACATTATACCTTACCACCATCCCACAACGGCCTGGCTGATATCACTTGCTAAGACAGTGTCTCAATTTCTGTTCTGACCCATACCTGGTTCAAAGAAGCAAACATGAGACAAAGGTAACAGCACAACCTTTTTGTTATGTATGGAACTTGGTAGGCTCCAAGTTCCCTATTCTGATTGGCCGAAAAGGCCGTTCTCAGATTGGCC
>BHFT01078812.1:0-14944 GCA_004320025.1 Laticauda laticaudata
AATGAACCAATCCTTTACTGGCCTTTCTGGCCAATCAGAAGAGACTACTTGGAACCTTCCAAGTTATACAGAACATGAAATATGTTTTTTTAATATAAGGATCACGATAGCTTGTTCATCTAATGCATAGTCCAAGAATGCACTCCTTAGGCTTAGAGGAAAAAAGAAAGTTGAAAATACTTGGAATCGTAAAAATAAAAATGGCTGCTGAGGCTTTGCTATTTTGACAGTCTGGATACTATGCATTAGCTAATTAAAACCTATATTCCTTTGTGCTCAGCAAATTCTGAGGTTATGCATGAAACAGCTTTCATCTCTTAAGCCCCATGAAAGAAAGAATGACAAGTAAAATATGGGGTATTTCAAAAAATTTTGAAGTGAAGAAAGCAAGGTTTCTATTTGGTTTTAATCTTTTTTAAAAAAATGCCCGTTTATGCAAAGGCACTCTTCACTTTCATTTGTGGAAATTCAGTTCAGTTGCGGCCTTGCTGAAAAAGTAGAAAAAGAAAGCTGAGAACTCTGGGTGATCCATATTTTGTAGAGTGTCATTTTCCAGAAACAACTGTTAAATAGGGGAAACAATTAACAATTGTTAAATAGGGGAAAATTCTGGAATATTCCATGTAGAACCTCAATGTGAATTAATCCAGACATGCTTCAAATTAAAATGTTATGAAAATATGAGATCCAGGAGATGTTCTCCAAACAACTAAGGAAAGAATAGAAATTTCTTCCTTTTTCAATTGCAACCATCAAGAGTCTTTTCAGATGCATAGGCTAGCACTAGCACTAGCACTTAGACTTATGTACACTTCACAGTACTTTACAGTCTTCTTTAAGTGGTTTACAGAGTCAGCATATTGCCCCCAACATTCTAGGTCCTAATTTTACTGACTTCAGAAGGATGGAAGGCTGATTCAACCTTGAACTGGTCAGGATCAAACTGCTTGCAGTGAGCTTGAATAAGCCTGCAATACTGCATTCTAACCTCAATGTCACCACGATCTTCCAAAGGAACTAAAGGGATGGTAAGAAGCAATGATGTCACCAAACCCTGAGCTGGCCTTCATCCTTAATTCAGGCCCGACAAGCAAAATTTATATTAGTCCTGGCTGCTGAATCAAGTACAGGTAGTCCTTGACTTACAAAAGTTCATTTAATGACCATAGTTACAACAGCACTGAAAGAAGCAACATGGCTCTTCTATTTTTGGGGAGAAGGCAAAAAGAGAAATATATCCAGTAAACAGTTCAATTTCGATAGTACATTTTTGTTCCTCCTTATGCCATTTAATCATCCCATATGGAAAGATGGCAGCTAATTTGTTTTATTGAATGTTCTTGTCTTCAGAAATGAAGTTGCTGGCCAAATTTGGCAAGCCCCATTAATTTTTCAGGCCCTAAATTATTACATTGCTGATAAGCTTCATTAGTAATAGTAGATGTAGATTATGTCAGTTATAAATTATTTTTAGCTTTTCTTTTAGCAGTTGGCTACCTTCCCAGACAAGTATTTTTAATGATGCATGTCCAGTTTGGTGTAGAAATAGGTGGAGGAGGAGTAAAAAGAAAAAGGGGTTACTGAAAATGTGCATCTTATTCTGTGTAGTTAATTCAGCAGGCAGGCTAACATAAATCTTGCTTGTTGGGTCTGAAGTAAGGATGAAGGCCAGCCATTGCTTTGGCTCCTTTGCAAGCTCCTTTGCAAGCCCCTTTGTGTATCTGAAAAGACTCTTGATGGTTGCAACTGAAAAAGGGAGACATTTCTATTCTTTCCTTAATTGTTGGAGAGCATCATCTGGGTCTCATATTTTAATTCCATTTTAACTTGAAGGACGTCTGGATTAATTATAATTCAGGTCCGGCATGGAATATTCCAGAATGTTCCTTTATTTAATACATAAATACTGGATAATGCTGGTGTACTCCCCACCCTCAAATAGCTTCCATAATGTGGGTTCCATAAGAAAGCCAGTTTAATGTAGTGGTGAAGGCACCAGGCTAGAAACCAGGAAACCGCAAGTTTAAGTCCCATCTTAAGCCAAGAAAAACATCTGAGTGACTTTGGGTCAGTCATTCTATCTTAACCCATGCCACCATGCAGGGTTTTGTGGCGAAAATAGGAGGAAGAAGGAGTTTTAGAAATGCTCACTGCCTTAATCTATTTACGAAGAAAAATAATAATAGTGACATATAAATTAAACAAATGAATAAATTATCGCTTCCTGACTGGTTTTGTATCTTATATGTTAATGCTATATGCTAATGCTACCATCTCTCCTTTGACATTCTTTTTTAAAAAATATCTTTTGTATCTTCTATATGTTACACACTCACAGAGAATTTATCGGTATATTATATAAGGTTGTGGTAAACCTGTCACATTTTTACATTCTTCTTCATGAACGTGGCCCATTCTCCTATGTTGGTCTATGATTTTAACAGATGCTTTTGACTTGATTAATTCTACTAATATGTTGAGGCTCAGGAGCATGTTCATTAAAATGCCAGTTTTTTAAAGCAGTGTTTAATCATAGTGGGGGGGGCAAAATCAAAGCCACAGGAGAGCTGAAGTTTCCAGATCCGTTAAGCACATCTGGGAAGTTGCTTTGGGCTCCACCAGATGAATGGAGCCCAAAGTCATGATCCAACCTTGACAACTTTAAGACTTGTGAATTCAGCTCCTAGAATGGCTGGCTGATGAATTCCTGGAGCTGAAGTCCATAAGTCTTAAAGTCTTAAAGTTGCCAAGGTTGGACATCCCTGACTTAGATATTTGAGAAAAATGGCAAGGATTTGCTGCTTGTCCCTATAGTCAGAATCACTAAGTAAACCAGAGAGCAAATCAACTTCACAAGATGGGCAAAGTTACTTTTATTAAGAGCAGCTTTAATAACAAAATCTTGCAAGTCTGACTGAGGTGAACTTTCTCTCCCGAGCTGAATGAATCAGGACAATGTTTGACCAAGTCACTTCTGAATATGATCTTCTCAGTTCATTAAGAAACATTTCAGCCCCTGAAATTCTTGCATACTTCCATTGAGGCCATCTTCTCTACTCCTTATGCTATTCATTTGCCAGCCACCTAGACTCAGTCAATACCCACAATTCAGTAGAAGGAAAAAGATATGTGGAATGAGGCAATGTCTCTTCTCTCTCTCCCAAGGAACCAGTGGGACAAGTCCACCCACTGTTCAGTAGCCCTTGGCAAAAAAGTAGCATTTGGTCCTTCCTTCTGGCATCCCTTGCTCTCATTTTTTAACCTGTGGGTGAAGAAGCAGACAGCAGCAGAAGGATCAATTAGGAAGAATAAGGAAGGATGCTGGGCAAAGAGGACCACTGGAAGAAACGCTCCTGAATACTCCATCCATGAAGGTTTTAAGATTTTCTTTACATTTTCTTGTGAATTACTTTATCCACACTTTCTGAGTATATACAAATAGTCCCCAGCTTACAACCATTCATTTAGTGACTCATTGAGGTTACAATGGCACTTACAACTGGACCTCACGCTTACAACTGCTAGAGCATCCCCAAAGTCACATAGTTCAAATTCTGGTGCTTGGCAATAAGCATGTATTTGTGATAGTTGCAGCATCCTGAGGACACGTGATCATCATTTGTGACCTTCCCAGCCAGTTTATGACAAGCAAGGTCAATGGAGAAGCTGGATTCCTTTAACAACTGCATGATTCACTTAACAACTGCAGCAATTTGCCTAATGACCATGGCGAAACTGGATATGATTTACTGAATGCTCACTTACCTTGCTTAGCAGCAGAAATTCTGGTGTCAATTGTGTTTGTAAGTAGAGGAACTGAACTACATCTACACTTTTTCTGAAGTTTGCTATGCTATACTTCCTAGAATGTATATGGGTCAACATAAAAGAAAAATGTCTTACAGAGGAAAAGAGATTACTACATTAAAGCAAATCCTGAAAAAAGTACATGAACAGTGGAGAGAATATAATTTCTTAGCAGCCTGACTCAAAAAGAACAACATACTATTTAGATGGATAACACCAGAGGGAATGTTGGTAACGTGGCAGGGGAAAAAATCAAGATAGATACTTTCGAGAAAGTGCAAGACTTCCACAACCAACTGGTAGGCACAGAAGAAACGGGCAGTAGTAGAGAAGAATAAGAATCAGCAAGCCAAGAAGATCAACAATTGGAAAGGAAAGATAAAGAACAGGAAGGAGAGAGAAGAAGAGAAGAAAAAGAACCCCAGGAAGAAAGAAGAGCAAGAACAAGAGGACAGACAGAGGCAAGGAACAATAGGAACTAGCAAGTGGCAGCAAAGAGGAATGGAAAGTAATTTGAAAATACTATCTGTAAACATAAAGGCCCTGTCACACTGCCCAACGGATGAAAAAGGACACAACGGACGAGCAAAATGTTCCATCCGTTGTTATCCGCTCTCAAAAGGGGAAAAAATTTGCATAACCGGAGCGGATAACACGGACGCGTGGAGGACGCAGGGCGGATGGAAAGCGGATGGCGAACGGAAGCCTAGTGGATGGAAGCGGATGGGAGCGGATGGCACATCGCCAAGGCTTCCGGGGGGTCTCAAGCAAAGCGGACGCGGAATGGAAAGCGCGGATGGCAGAGCGGAAGCCTAGCAGATGAAGCGGATGCACAGCAGATGCACAGCGGAAGCCTAATGGATGCCTGGCATTAATTGCGCATGCGGGGAGGATGCATTGGTCAGCCCCGCGGATATAACGGAAGCAGCTGCGGAAGCAGGTCGCCATTCAGAGGAAAGACCCTGCTGCAGGACGGATTGGTTGCCTTGCCTGCCCTGCCTGCATGTCTGCCTGCCAGCCTTGCTGCCAGCCTTGCTGCCAGCCTTGCTGCCAGCCTTGCTGCAGCCTGCTGCCAGCCCTTGCTGCCTGCCTTCCTGCCAGCCTTGTTTCATGTCTGCCTGCCAGCCTTGGTGCCTGCCTGCCCTGCCAGCCTTCCTGCCAGCACTTGGTGCCTGCCTTGGTGCCTGCCTTGGTTCCAGCCTTCCTGCCAGCCTTGGTGCCTGCTGCCTGCCTGCCAGCCTTCCTGCAGCCTTGCTGTCTGCCTGCCTGCCAGCCTTGGTGCCAGCCTGCCTACCAGCCTTCCTGCCAGCCTTTGGTGCCTGCTCCCTGCCAGCCTTTCTGCCAGCCTTGGTTCCTGCCAGCCTCCTGCAGCCAGCAACCCCACAACCATGCGGAAGCACAGCAACTCTCAGCCATCTGCTGCCAGCCCTGGCAAGAAGGGACAGGGCTACCATTCCGCCCCTGGCCCTCACTCTGGTTCTGCTGGGGCTTCTTGCAGCACGGGCTCACTCTTCTGGGGCTGGGCTTCTGCTGCTTCTGCTTCTGGAGGAGCTGATGACAAGCACTCCAGCACCAGCCACCTCCACAGCACGCTGGACCCTTCACCCTGAGACTGAGCGACCAAGAGGAGTGCCAGAGACTCTTTTTTGTCTTATAGCTTGTTGTTATAAAGTCTATTTATGATTCACACACTTGCTTCATTTCTTTTTTTTAATAAAGTCTTGGTGGAAACTTTTAGAAATGGTTTAAGCCTTTGCATGCTTGTGGATGGGTAAGGATAGCAGTGGGATGGGCAGGGATACCTTTGGGATGGGTATTAGCTGTGGGATAGATAAACCTCCAGTGCAAGCATAGTGGGACTGTATGGTCCACCCTCCCAGGTGCCACACCTATGGCCCTTTATTATCAATAACAATATAATCATCATCCACACATGTCAACATAAACACAACTCTTTATTAAACGCCCTGTTTATTGTAGGCCCTCAACATACATGGCAACAATCTCTATCCGTGTGATGACACAGGCTGAAGGAAGCATCCATTAAGCATCTACCATTTGCAGGCCACGTGCTTGCCATCTATGGCTCCAACGGTGTGGGGGAAGTTCCACTTCTGATACCACTGCTCTGCAACTTTCTTCCATCCTTCTTCAGTGGAGGGGTACTGGAGGAGCTCCTCCTTGTATTCTTCGATGATGGCCTGCACACTTCTCTGACCACAATGCTGATGGTGTTGGAATGACCTCCCAGCCGTACTGCATGCTCCTCTAGGTGGTCCCGGAGGCCAGGTGGCAGGTTCCAGGCTGGGGTGGAGCTGGTTCTGCTTGGTCAACCTGGGTGTCAGCCGCTGCACAACTTTGTCAAACATAGCTGGAGGCATCATCATGAAGTTCTGGAACGCCCGGAGTGTCTTCGTTCCTGAGCTCCAGCCATCAGCTTGCTGTACAGTCCGTCCTCTCTGCTCTTCTGGCGAACCATCTTTCAACCCAGACTCTTTTTGGCTGCCTCTTTTTCTTCTCGCAGTAGAGTTCACGAGCCTGCAGATGGCTTCGCACTGTTGCAGAAGGATGGTGGCTGCCGAAAGGACTTTGTTGCAATCCACAGTGGACATGACTGGATGCTGTGGAAGAGGAAGAGTCAGATGAAGGCTGCAGAGGTCTGCACCGCTGGGGCTGCTGTTCTGAAAGTGAGATGCAGATGAGTTGCTCCCCTTTTTATAGGAAATATAGGTTTTCCGCTAGGCATCCTCTAGGCATCCTGTAGACATCCTTAATATCCGAGATAGGTCCCCTCTGCGAATGTTTTTTCCATTTTAAACGCTTTGTTTCCGTGCTGCATCTGCTAGGCATCTGTTCTGCATCCATTCTGCGTCCGTTTCCGCTTCTCCATGCGTCTGAGCGGATGCGAGTTTGCGCGGATGCGCAGCAGATGCCTAGTGGATATGTGGATGCGTAACGGATGCGTAGTAGATGCGTAGCGGATGCAGAACGGACGAATGGGATACATTTTCCGCGCAAAAAGTTTTGAGCAGCCCAAAACTTTCTGAGTGGATGAAACGTCAATAAACGGATGCTGGATGGA
Source organism: Laticauda laticaudata (assembly GCA_004320025.1). Taxonomy (NCBI): domain Eukaryota; kingdom Metazoa; phylum Chordata; class Lepidosauria; order Squamata; family Elapidae; genus Laticauda; species Laticauda laticaudata. The sequence continues at coordinate 6,890 of BHFT01078812.1, forward strand.
TAGAGAAGGAAGCAAAACAGAGGCAGTGAGTACATCGCATTTTCCAACGCATTTTTTGTCCGTTTTACATCCTCTCTGAATCCGGTGGTTCAGTGTGACAGGGGCTTAAACAGACTTAATTCTTCAATTAAATGAAACCAATTTTTTGAGAAACTGGTAAAACAAAAATGGACACCTACAAGAGGTACACATTAGTACACAATATGAAAAATACTTTACAATATAAAAAATTAGGAAATTCTATGTGGCCCTAGCAGAAGAAAAAAAAAAGAGGAATCGCAGTTTATGTAAGAGAAGGAATAAAAGCAGAGGTATTATATGCAGACTTAGTAGGTAGAACATTAATGTTAGAAGTGTCTTGGGAACAGAGGAAATTTATTATTAATCGTACTGTATGCACCCAACAATCAACAAGAAAAATTACTATAAACACATTCATGAAAAAAATTAGAATTAGGTAAAGAAAATTATTTGTATGATAGACTATAACGCAGTTGTGGATACGAAAAGGGATTAAACACAGTACTCATAAAACAAAAAAAGAAACATCCTTCCCAAAACATTCTTTAATATGGCAGAAGAGCAAAATTTAACAGACATTTGGAGAGCACATAACCCAAGAAAAAGTGGTTCACCTTTCATTCTATTCCCCAACAAATTGTGGTCGAGAATCGACATGGCCTGGACAAGCAAAACTTTAGTGAATGAGATAGAATCAGTAGAAATAGCACCAAACCATGTGGGCAAATCACAACCCAATAATAATAACATGGAAAGGTCACAAAAACAAAGAGGGAAATGGACGTTGAACCCACAAATTCTGAGAGAAAAGGAATACTTAGAAAAAGTTAAAAAGGAAATGAAAATATACTTTGAAATAAATACAAAAGAAGATACATCCTTACAGAATTTGTGGCACAACAAACGAAAGCATCTGTTCTGTCTCCCCTTCCCTTTCCCCCAAAAGGTAAGGGATTATACACACACACAAACACAGACAGGCAAGCTGGCTTGAACTTTGCAGAGCTAATTCTTTGGAACTAATAATATTCCACTACATCCTGCCTGCCAAGTCCGAGCTGGCAGCAATTATAAATTAAAGTCTTACTCACAGAGATAAATGGTTCTTTTACTTCATAAAAATCACAAGGTTGTTCACAAAACAATCATTCATGAAGAAAATCTGAAGAAAGGTAAACTTTGTCCCGTAAGTTTAAGGAGAAAGCACACCCACTTTTATCCCCTGAGGGATGTGGCTCAGTGACTCAGCTCACTCTCTGACCCTCCCATGCCTCCTATGTTGCTGCTCACATTTCTCTCTTCGACCCTGCCTGGGGTCAAGCCAATACTCCTCTTCACTCCCTGGTCAGGGGCTGCTCCAATATGCCTTCCTCCTGATTCATCTCAGACTGTTCCTCTGTTGTCTGATGGAACCTGAGGTATTACCAGGGAGGAAGGTCTGGGAAGGCATTCCCAGTTCCTCCCTCTCATCTTCCAGGTCCTCTTCCTATGACAGCATAGGCTTGGGAATTGGGGCCACAACATCTATCTAAGAGGATTAACAATAGCATATAATGCTAAAAGGAAAAAAGAGAAAGAGAAAGAAAACAATGAACTATGATATTAAAAACAATGAGATTAGAATCTTGGAAATACATGCACAAGTAACATTGGGAAATGATCAACTCATAGGCAAATATAGATTTGCTAAGCACAGATTGAATGTATTAGAACAGGAAAAAAACTTAAGGGCTTTGAAATTGGCAAAACAGAATTATTTTGAAAACGCTAACAAGCTGGGAAGGTGGCTTATCTATAGATTAAGGAAGGAAAAAGAAAAAAGATGGATTCAGCAATTACAAGATAAGGAGGGAAAAGTACAAAACAATACAGGAAAAAAAAGAAACAGCATTGGAATTTTTTAGGGAACTTTGTAGGCAAGAAGAAATTAGGAATGAGAAAATAAAACATTATTTAGAGGAAGAAAATATCCCAGGCTTAACAGAAGAAGAAAGTAAAAGGTTGAATGGAGAGATTACCAAAGAGGAATTAAGAGAGGCAATTCAAAAACAAAAAAATAATAAAAACCTCAGAACGGAGGGCTTACCAGGAGAAGTATACAAAAATCTAGGAGAATTATTTGACCCAATACTCTTAGAAATTTATAACGATGTATTAGCAGAGGCAAGGCTACCAATGTCGTGGAGAGAAGCTTACATTACACTAATACCAAAGGAGGGTGTAGATGCCACACAGTTTAAGAATTATCAATCTCTTTACTGAATACTGATTATAAAATATTTATAAGTATAATGGCTGGAAAAATAAAAAAAATAATGAATAATAAGATACACCCTGACCAAAATGGTTTCCTACCATCAAGACAAATAAAAAACAACACAAGAACTGTAATAGATGTATTGGAGTATTATGAGGCTCACCCACAAAGCATTAGATGCCCAAAAAGCATTTGATAAAGTAAATTGGCAATTCATTGTTCAACAGGCAAAGAAGATGAAATTTGGGGATAGATTAAAAAAAATTATGATAGAGTCAATATATTCAAAACAAAATGCCCGTATAATAATCAATGGAGAAGCGACAAATTCATCTAAGATACAAAAAGGAGCCCAACAGGGATGTCCACTTTCACCTCTGCTCTTTATCATGACATTAGAAATTTTGCTAAGAAGAATTAAATCAAATCAGGAAATAAAAGGATTAAAAATTACAAGAAGAATACAAGGTTCAAGCCTTTGCAGACATCCTTGTATTCTTTGTAGAAGAACCAATAGAATTGGGACCAAACTTCATTAGAGAGATATAGAAATATGGGAAAGTGCTGGTCTAACAATTAATAAAGACAAAACTAAAATGACAACAAAAAAATTGACTGATAGTATAAAAAAGAAATTCATGGGAACAATGGGATTACAAATTGTTAAAAAAATTAAATATTTAGGAATTTGGCTCACAGCAAGATGTTCAACAATCAAGGTGGATAATTATATAAGGTTAATACAAGAAATAAAATGAGATCTAGAAAAATGATACAGTTATCGATATTAGGGAAATTGTGATTATTAAAATTAATATTCTACCAAGCTTCTTATTTCTCTTTCAAATGATTCCTGTAAAATTAGATATTTTTTTTTAGTGAATTGAATAAAATGACTACAAAATTTGTGTGGGCAGGAAAAAGAGTGAGGATTAAGCTGAGTACATTACAAGATAATAGATGTAGAGGTGGATTTGGACTCCCTGCCTGGGAAATACATTACAAAGCAGCAACTGTATAATGTGGGTTAAAGATTGGGTTAATTTGTGGAATAAAAGAATATTAATTTTAGAAGGACATGAACTGCAAGCGGGGTGGCATGTCTTCATGTGGAACTCAGGAAATAAGAGACATGTGATTCATAATTCACTAATGAGAATATGGCGTGAAATTAAACACAAACATTACATGAAAATTCCAGGGTGGGTTTCCATCATGGAGGCAATGATACACCCCAATTCATTAGAAACTGGAAATAGGATTAAATATTATGATGTTTTGGACTCTAAAGGAATATTGAAAACAAACCAAGAATTTAGGGACCAAGGGGTGAAGATAGATTGGTGGCCATACTTACAACTTAAATCAAGGTATAAAAAAAGATATCCAAGAATATGGAATAGATATAAAACTGAATCAATTGGATAAATTACAGGGAACAGATGAAAAAGCAATTTCAAAAATGTATATGTTTATTAACATTTACAAAAATGTAAATGTTTATTAGAATTTGAATTGGCAGAGGAAATAGTTAAGGGCCCAATGATAGCATGGGCAAGGAATGTAGGACACAACATTAATTTGGAAGATGGGAATGAATTTGGAAGCAAAATTATAAATGAACAAAATCAGTGGTCTTAATTCTTACAGAGAAGAAGTGATGAAGGGAGTTGAAACTGCAGGAACATGAGGCGAGAGTGACTATGTCATATTAGAATTCAACATAATGCAAACACAAGAGCTGATTTTAATAAACTCAGAGAGAACTTAGAAAAGATTCTTTGAATGAAAATCTTAAAGGGGAAAACAACTCAAGAATCTTGGGAAACTCTGAAAAATATGGTCATAAAAGCCCAGTCCAGACCAATACAGCTGAAAAAAAAAAACAAGAAATCCAAGTAGAAACTAGCATGGCTGCACAAAGATCTCTTTGACAAATTGAAAGACAAAAGGAACAAGTACAAAAAAATGGAAAGAGGGACACATAACTAAAGCAGAATATCAGCAGATAGCCAGAATCTGTAAAGACAATATCAGGAAAGCAAAGAAATACAAAGACTTGCAACAAAAGTCAAAGATAATTTTTAAAAAGTTTATTCCAACATATAAATAAGAAGAAAACAATCAAGGAAACAGTTGGTCCACTGAAGACAGCAAGGAAGTAACAGGCAACAGAGAGAAAGCAGAGCTGCTTAACTCATTCTTTGCATCATCCTCCTTCATGCAATAGCAACCTAAAAAAAAAAAACCTCAAATCTAAAAATAAAAGTTAAAGATATGAAGAAAAAAAAAAAAAAGTTAAGGGAGAAAACATTTGTCTGATCTTGATGAATACAATCAATGGTGCAGCCCTGAACGGGAAAAATCCCAGAGTTCTAAAGGAAGCTGGCAGATGTCATCTTCAGAACCACTGTACACACATCTTTTCACAAAAATTACTGGAGCACGAGGGAAGTACCAGAGGGATTGGAAAAACACGCTGGTAGTATCCTATCTTCAAAAAAAGGGGAAAAATCAGGGGACTTAGGAAAACCACAGACCCCGATTCCATACAATCCAGGAAGATATTGGAAAAGATAAGTGAAAACAGATCTGCCAATATCCTAGAAATGAGTAAAGTTAAATAAGTAGCAGCTCAATAATAAATAATAATAAAAATAAGTTATAATCATAAAATAAATATAATAAATAATAATATAATAATAAGGATAAGTAGCATCCAGCAATGGTTTGTTTAAAAACAGATAACTTCCCAATAAATCCTGTACCTTTCATATCTTCAATCATGTACAAATCAGTAACCAGGCAAAAATACTGTGGATTACTATAACGGCCTGTCACATTGCCCAACGGATGCAAAAATGTTAGGCAAAAAGGAACACAACGGATGAGAAAATGTTCCATCCGTTGTTATCCGCCTCTTCAAAAGGGGCAAAAATTGGATGGTGGGCTAATGAACCAGAGCGGATAAAACACGGAATAGGATACGGACAAGGTCGGGGAGGGAGGGACGCAGAGACGGTTGGATGGGAAGGCAGAGTGCGGATAGCGATGACAGAGCGGCGCGAGAGGAGATGGGAAGCGGAGTAGAGATGGGAGGTGGATGGCACATCCGCTAGGCTTCCAGGGGACCTCAGCAAAGCGGCGCGGAATGGATGAAGCGGATGCAGCAGCGGACACGGAACGGATGAAAGCAAGATGCCACAGCGGATGAAGCGGATACACAGAGAAGCCTAAGTGGAATGCACAGCGGAAGCAGCGGATGCCTGGCGTTAATTGTGCATGAGGGGAGGATGCATTGCGTAAGCCCCGTGGATTAAAGGGAAGCAGCTCAGAAGCAGGTCACCAATCAGAGGAAGACCTGCTGCCAGATGGATTGACTGCCCTTGCCTGCCTGCCCTGCAAGCCCTTGCTGCCAGCCCTCCTGCCAGCCTTGGCTGGTCTGCCTTGCCTGCAAGCCTTGCTGCCAAGCTGCCTTCCCAGCTCCCTGCAAAGCCAGTCTGCTGCCAGCCTTGGTGCCTGCTTGGGCCTGCCTGCCTGCCCGCCTTCCTGCCAGCCTTGGTTGCCTGCCATGCCTTCCTGCCAGCCTTGGTGCCTGCCTGCCTGGCCTTGGTTCTGCCTGCTGCCAGCCCTTGGTTGCCCTCCTGCCTGCCAGTCTTTCCTTGCCTAAGCTTGGTTCCTGCCTGCCTGCAAGCCTTGGTTAACCTACCTGCCTGCCAGCCTTCCTGGCCAGCCTTGCTGTCTGCCTGCCTGCCAGCCTTGCTGCAGCCTTGGGTTCCTGCCTTCCTGCCAGCCTTGGCTTCCTGCCTGCCTGCCAGCTTGGTGCATGGCTTGGTTCCTGCCAGGCCTGCCCTGCCAGCCAACAACCCCACAACCATGGAGAAGAACAGAAAGCCCTCAGCCATCTGCTGCCCAGCCTAGCAAAGAGGGACAGGGCTACCATCCCGCCCCTGGCCCTCACTCTGCTTCTTGCTGGGGCTTCCTTGTAGCACGGGCTCGCTCTTCTGGGGCTGGAGCTTCTGCTACTTCTGCTTCTGGAGGAGCTGATGATGCTGCCTTCTGGCGGTGGTGCTTTGCGGACCGCTAAACTCTGCTGATGCTGCACCCCAATGGTCGCTTCAAGACAAGCACTCCAGCACCAAGCCACCTCCACAGCAACCTGGACCCTTCACCCCTGAGACTGAGGCGACCAAGAGGGAGTGCCAGAGGACTGTCTGGCTGCTACCTGTGGACTTTATTTGGACCTTGACTGGGTCATTTTTCTTTTATAGCTTGTTGTAATTAAGTCTACTTTGATTCACACGCTGCTTCATTTCTTTTTTTAATATAGTCTTGGTGGAATTTAGAAATGGGTTTCAACGCCTTTGCATGTTGTGGGATGGGTAAGGATTAGCATGGGTGAGATACTTTGATGGTTAGTGGATAGATAAACCTCCAGTGCAAGCATAGTGGGACTGTATAGGTCCACACTCCCCAGTTGTGCCACACCTATGGCCTTTATTATCAATAACAATTATAATCATTGAATCCACAATGTCAACAATAAACACAACTCTTTATTAAAGCGCCTGTTCATTGTAGGCCACTCAACATACATGGCACAATCTCAATCCGTGTGATGAGCACAGGCTGAAGAGCATCCATTAAGCATCTATCATCCTGTCTTCCACTCCAAACCGCTCAGCTGGGAGTTTGCACCAGTGTTTCGGAGGTTTGCACTGCTTCTTCCCTTCACAAAATGAAAGCTCTCTTGGGGCCCTTGCACATCCTCAGTTCGATCAGGTTTCGGCCCTTGCCTCCATTCCCCAGGCTCCATGTCCCATTGCCTTGTTGGTGGTCCACGAAGACTGTTCTGCAACACTGGGGTAGCGGGTGCGCAATGTGAAAAAAAAAAAAGATTGTGCAGATGCAGCAAGCTTCCCGATGTCCTCATGTCTCTGGTGGATGCAGCATTGGTTGGTGAAGAATACTGGACCTGTTGGCCAGGATGCCAAAGGGGTTCTTCAAACTCGCTTTGCCCTGGAAGTCTGTATTGAAGATCCTCTCTTTCCACGTGAAAGGTGTCTTGAAGTGTAGGGCTTTATGAGTAGGTTGTGCGGGAGAAGGCGTCACCCCCATCGAGAAGTAGGGGCAACATCTTTGCGTGTCGTTGGGCAGGTCTGGGATCTGGAAGCCATGATGAGGTGCATTCCAGTCCCTCCCTTGAAGGTGACTGGCGTTGTTACCTGGCATCTGAAGCTGACCGTTTCCTCTGAAGCATCGATGTACATAACTTGTATCAACCATCGACTCCTGGTGAAGAGGATGACGGCTGAAGAAGCCTCTGTAGGTTTGATAAGTGGCCCTGACTTTGGCTGGAGTTTGCAGGCCCACGTGCTTCCATGCTATGGCTCCAAACAGCGGGGAAGTTTCCACCTCTGATACCACTTGGCTGCAACTTTCTTCCAGCCTTCTTCAGTGTGGGACACTGTAGGAGCTCCTCCGATGTATTCTTTCGTCGATGATGGCTTGGCACCACTTCTCTGACCACATGCTGATATTGTTGTGTGCAAACCCTCAGCCGTACTGCATGCTCCTGTAGGTGGTCTGAGCCAGTGTGCGCAGAGTCAGTGCCACGTTGAGCCGGGTCCAGGCTGGGGTGGAATTTGGTGCTCCTGCTTGGTCACTGGGTTGTCGCCGCTGCAACAACTTGTCAAAACCAGGCGGAGAATCTCATGAATTCTGGAATGCGAGTGTCTTTTGTTCTGAGCTCCACCATCAGCTTGTTGACAGTCCGT